>CANXYC011974990.1:0-10274 GCA_948193065.1 Aleurites moluccanus | reverse complement strand
TTAAGATTTTTAATTAAACCTTTAAAGTGAATTTAAGTTTAATTATTAAATTTTGATTTATTTGTTGAAAATTTGAATTTTTTATCACTTCCCTCTAGTAAGGTAGTTATATCATTTTTATATGCATTTGTAACTCAAGTTCAAAAATTAAGTTGATTTTGGTGATCTTCAAAGTGTAAATGAATTTTGGAAAATTTCACTCATTCTCCTTCAACTATCACTAATGTATTTGTTCTTTCTTAGCTATTAACCAGAATGAAAAATACAGAGTAAAAACAATCATCAATTTATTAAAAATCAAGTAAAATAGAAATAATATCGAAACAACTTATCTGATTAGCTGAGATATAATATATCACTTTTTTTAAGGAATATTTCGACCCCTCAGTAGATTATCGATACTCATAGGTCCCAACCGAAATCACATCTAGGATTCAACAGTTATAGCTTCCTTAATTCAAATACAAGAACAAAAGAAACTCAAGGAACAACTATAATATTATTTTGATCAGACTGAAAGACTTGAAAATACTCTGTGTGTTTTGAAGACTTCTCCTTACTGCTTTTATATAAGAGAAATGAACCAACGTTCATAGACAAAAAATTAATACCATAATTCGGTGAATTAAAAAAAAACGGTCATAACCATTAGTGTAATACCCTATAAATTCCTAACTCACATGCATAAATTAGTTCTCAGTATATAGATCAAAAGTCTTGAAATGATGAGAAATAATTTTAGAGACATAGTTAGAAAGCGAACTAGATACTTTTTCGAAAATCAGCAGTGTCGGGGACACTACCGAGAAATGAGCTGTCCGGTCAACAGAAGAATTTCTGAAGTTGATCTGGGGGTAAAAGATCACTATAATCCATGTGTAATTTTGGTAAAAAAGAAGAAGTGAAAATCATTTAAGAACACTGAAAAAGTAAATGATGGCAAAATGGTAAATAAATGAAAGTTTAAGGTGAATAGTGAAAATGGGTATGTCGGAGTTACAGAATGACTCCGGAACCATTTTTATAAATAAGTATAAATTAAAATAAGCTTATTGATTCCCCACTTTAAATTCTAAATCCTGACGAAATTGACAGAATAAATTACAGAAGATTTTGGACCAAAGTGTAACTAATGAAAGTTCGGGGATTTAGTTATAATTTGCCATATAGATTTTTCTATTTATTTCTTACTTAGCCAAATTTATTCATCTTTCTTCTTCCTCTTCTAAGTGGCCGAACCACCTTTCCATTCTTCTTCCTCCATTTTCTTTTTCATTTCTTGCAAAATTCTTAACAGAATTGATGGAAAAGTTGAGTATTCATCTAACTTGACCTATTTCCATCATCAATTTGTAGAAAGGAGCAAAGGAATTCAAGGAGCATTGAGGGGAACAATTCAGGTGATTCATCAAGGTTGAGGTAAGAAGTTGTTTTGTTTGATTTAATGGTTTATTTAAATGTTATTTAGGTTGAATTGAATGAGTTTGGTGGTTAATTACATCAATTGATGCTAATTGATAGGAATGCCTAAATTGTATAGTTATATTGAAGTTGTAAGAAATGATTTGATGATTGAGTGTTAGATTTTGTTAATTGATGTTAGAATTAGTCAATTGGATGTGAATAGGTAATTAATTGATGGTTTATTTGATGTAGAATTGAAGTTTTGACAAGGTTGCCTTAGATAGCCCATTTGGTGAATTGGATTGGAATTGGCTTGTTCAAAGTGATTTGAAGCATTAGGTGAGTCTATATTGCATCATTTAACATGTATATTGTATTGGAATTGAAATTTGAAACCCTTGGTGAAACCTCCATTATAGCCGAACCCTTTTGTTACTATTCACCCATTGATTTTGCTTGGTTTTCATGGCCAAATTAATCCATTTTGATGTTGTTTAATTGTGTTTCTTTGATGCCTATACCATTGTTGACAATGTAGCTTGGTGTTGGTTGAATTGGGCAAGTCAAGTTTGCATCTAAACCTAACCTATTGGCTTGCTATTGTATGCCCACCATGTGTTTGATAAAATGCCTAGTTCATTTGCTTTTGGCCTATTGTTTTGTATTCCATATGCATACCATTTGAATGCCATTGTAGCCAGCGACGTTGGCATGCCAATTGGCCTACCGATTTTCGTCACCGAACCAACTTTTGTTCCAACCCTTTGTTAAATACCATACCATATATCATTGTTTATATGTCATCTTTTACATTGCCATTAACCCTAATGATAATTGATTGATTGATATTGGACTTATTGATTGGAGGATGCCATTGTTGCATAATGGTATTCCATTGACATGTTGTTTCTTGATATTAATCCTTATATGGCTTGATAGAGCTACCGACCCGACAGGGTAGTGAAAAAATACTGTCGGCGATGTGCACATTGTATTACTGGTGCCCTAGCTAGGAGGGGTTATGGTCCTGGCCATAGGACCTGATCAGTCTTATGCTTATTGATTGATATACTATTGGAGACCTATATGTTCACATATGGTCCATACTGATTACTGGAGATTGTATGATTTCATACAGTCCATCCCTTTATCTGTCTTTCCATATGATACTGAGCCGTTATTTTATTCATTGGCTATTCTGCAACCTAATATTGACTCTGTATACTGTTATCCTACTTATTGATACCATTGTGTCATTGCTATATACTGTTTTATTGTGGATGCATATAGATTCACTTAGTATCTTATATACTCACCTTTTCATTGTTTAACCATTTCAGGAGAGGAGTAGACTGCAGAATCCCATCGTCTATCATTCGAGGATTTCTGCTTCAGTCATCTGATATATATTTTCTAATATTTCTATATTATTATTTTGATGTTCATAATTTAGCTGCTCCATAGGGTATGTATGGGTTAGTTAGGAAATGAACATATGTATATATTTTTAATGATATTATGAGTTATATGATGATATATGAGATGATATATGGATTGTGACAGCTAATTGCAGTAAACTACATAATGAACTACAGAATAACAGAATGAATGGTAACTAACTAAAATGGATAATATATTGTGGTTTATAGATTGTGCATGTGATACTGGGTTCTACAGGTGCCGGTTGCCATTGGCATCTCCTGTGCCCTAGAACCGTCGTGACTCACTAAAGCAGGTCTTGACAAAGGTTGTATCAGAGCTCTAGGTGACAGATAGTGAAATTTAGGTTATAGATGAATAGTAACTGAATTACAAAGGAATAGTGACTAAGTATAAAATGGGGTAGAATTAAGTATACCATGAAGCATAGGATTTCTTTTGACGTCTATTGTTGTTATCGTCTATTATACGTGATTATTCTGCATTTCTGTCATTTTTTGAGACTATTTTTGTTTTTTTGTCAGATTACAGAGATGTCCGTCGATAGGGACAGAGGCACCAGGGAGGCAGAGGTAGCCTCCAATGAGTCATTGGTTAGAGAGATTGCAGTATCAGAGGGTCTGTCTAGATCTCAACGGACTTCAGAAAATTCTGAGAGGGGCATGACCCCTGGAGAGTAGAGATGATGCGTGGATTGATGGAGTTATGGAAAGAGATGGCAGATATGAGGCGGGAGCGATAGCAGGTACCATCACTACCTGCTCCAGCAGTTGTGCCTCCACCTATAGTACCAAAGGCAGTTCCAGTGGCACTAGCTCCTGTGCAACCAGTGGGGGGTTCAGAAGGAGCCTGTTGTACAGGGAGGCCGAGGAGTGATAGAGGAGGGTAGAGTATCGATGTTTAGCTTTCTGAAGCTAAACTTGCCTGAGTTTAAAGGAGACAGAGGCACTGATCCTGTACATTTCTTGGAGGAGGTGGAGAAGGTAGTGAGGAGACTACCTTGTTCTGAGTTGAAAGCTGTGGAGTTGGTTAGGCTGTTAATTAAGGGTAAGGCATGGACCTGGTTCTCAAGGAGGATGGAGCCCAGGCTTTATGGTGAGCACCCACATACTTGGGCAAAGTTTAGACAGGGGCTTATTGATGAGTTCACTACTGAGGGGGTGAAGACCCGTAACCTAATCAGATTTGAGTAGCTAGAGCAGGGGGACAAATCTGTTGAGGAGTATACGGAGGAGTTTATCAAGTTGAGTAGATATGCCACTCATATTGTACCTACAAAGGCTGATTTTGATTAGTAGGTTTCGGAGGGGTCTTCATGCTGCATTACATAATACATTATTGGCTACAGAGTTTACTTCCTTGACTACAGTGATTGGCAAGGCTACTCAGATTGAGGAGAAATACAATACTGAGAGGGATAAGAGGGACCAGAAGAGGAAAGGGGGTCTAGGATCCCAGGTTAGGAAGGGCGAGAGTAGCTCCCAGCATAGGCAGGTAGAGCCAGTGCCTCAGTTTAAGCAGAGATCTGCAGCCAGTAGTCAGAGGAGGAGGGTTCAGAGTAGGGGACCTCTAGTGGTTCAGTCAGCACCTGTGTACTCTCAGGGTTCTTCAAGATCAACTATTCAGACACCCAGCATTCCTATTTGTGGGTTTTGTGGTCGGAGACATGGAGGGAAGTGTTGGAGACAGACTAGTGCTTGTTTAAGGTGTGGCCAGCAGGGCCATTATGCTAACAGGTGTCCATTGAGGGCTGATCAGTAGCCATCTGTCATAGTTTCTCAGCCAGTGGTACAGGAGAGTTAGAATATGGGTAGAGAGGCTACAGGCAGAGGCAGAGGTAGGGGAGGACAGGCTCCCAGTGGTAGTCAGGCTCCAGCTAGTAAGGGTCAGGGCAGAGTATTTGCTGTCAACACCCAGGATACCCAGAGATCAGACAATGTTGTTACAGGTACTATCTTGATTCAGAATGAGATTGCAGATGCCTTATTCGATTCAGGTGCTACTCACTCTTTTGTATCACCACATTTTGCACCTAAATTGAATAAGGAAAGGAGATTGTTAGACATACCTTTGATGATTGCCAATCCTATGGGTGTTGATGTTGATTATTACTACCCTAACTGTATTATTGAGATTGATGATCACATCTTGCGTGCTGATTTGATTGAGTTGCATGTATTAGAGTTAGATGTGATTTTGGGCATGGATTGGTTGACGAGGCACTGGGCAGTTATAGACTGTTATCGGAAGAAGGTTAGGTTTCAGCCTGAGGGGTAGCCAGAGTTTGAGTTTTAGGATGATATTCGGGAGTTCTGAATTAATCTGGTTTCTGCTATCCAGGCTAGGAGGATGATTGGGAAAGGTTGTTCAGCCTATTTGGCACATGTAGTAGATGTACAAAAGTCTTCTATACTGTTGGATCAGATACTGGTAGTTCAGGAGTTTCCTGATATATTTCCTGAGGAGTTGTCAGGATTGCCTCCTGATAGGAAGATTGAGTTTGAGATTAAGGTGCATGTAGGCACTGACCCTATATCTATTCCACTATACAGAATGGCTCCAGCTGAATTGAAGGAATTGAAGGTGCAGTTACAGGAGCTATTGGATAGAGGGTTTATCAGACCGAGTAGTTCTCCTTGGGGTACACCGGTACTATTTGTAAGGAAGAAAGATGGCTCTTTGAGGATGTGTACAGATTACAGACAGCTGAACAAAGTCACAGTGAAGAACAAGTATCCATTGCCTCGGATAGATGTAATACCTTAGAAAGCTATAACATGTATGCATAAATTAATTCTCAGTATGTAGTCCATTAGTCTTGAAATGGTGGGAAATAATTTTAGAGGCATAGTTAGAAAGCAAACTTTAAACTTTTTCGGATATCGGCGGTGTCGGGAACACTGCTGAGAAATGAGCAGTCCGGTCAACAAAAGAATTTCTGAAGTTGACTTGGGGGTAAAAGATCACCATAATTTTTGTATAATTTTGATAAAAAGAAAGAAGTGAAAATCATTTAGGAACACTGAAAAAGTAACCAATGGCATAATAGTAAATAAATATAAGTTTAAGGTGAATAGTGGAAATTGATCAGTCGGAGTTACAGAATGACTCCGGAACTATTTTTATAAATAAGTATAAATTAAAATAAGTTTATTGACTTTCCACTCTGATATCTAATTCTAGACAGAATTGACAGAATAAATTACAGAAGATTATGGACCAAAGTGTAATGGACGGCAGTTCGGGGAGTTAGTTGTAATTTGCCAAATTAAATTTTCTATTTATTTTTGCCTTAGCCATTTTTGTTTCATCTTCTTCTTTCTCCTTTGCTTTGGCCGAAACCCATTTGTTCCTTTCTTCCATTGATTCTTCATCATTTCTTATAGATTTCTTAAGGAAATTGATGGAAAACTAGCAAATTAACGTAGCTTTTTTCATTTCCATCATTATTTTTCTTGGAGGAGCTAAGGAATTCAAGGATTAATTAAAGGAAGCATTTGTCCATCTTGTTCAAGTTGAGGTAATAATGAGTTTTGTTTGATTTTATTGCTTATTTAGATGTTATTTAGGTTGAATTAGATGGGTTTGAAGACAATTTATGTCAATTGATGCTATTTGAAGGAAATCCCTAAATTGGTTTGATTAATTTGAAGTTGTAAGAGATGAATGATGATTTAGAGTTTGTTTATGTTAATTGGTGTTAGAATAAGTCAATTGGATATGATTAGGCAACTAATTAATGATTTATTTGATGTAGAATTGAATTTGGGATCAAAGTGTTCTATATAGGCCAATTGGAGATTTTGGTGGAATTGGCTTATACAAAGGCTATTTGAAGTCGTAGGTGAGTTTACATTGCATCAAATTACATGCCTATATCATTGAATTGATGATTGGAACCTTGCCCTAAAACCTCATTGTTGGCCGAACCTATGTACACTATTCATTCCTTTGGAATTGCTTGGTTTTTGCTTGATTTTTCCTTGCCATTTGATCCCATTTCGATGTTGTTTAATTGTGTTTCATGATGCCTATACTTTGTTTGCCAATGTGACTTTGTGTTGATTGAATTGGGCAAGTCAAATTTGAACCATAACCTAACCTATTGGCTTACCATTGTATACCCACCACATGTTCGATGAAATGCATAGTTCATTTGCCATTGGCCTATTGGTTTGCATTCCATAGGCTTACCATTTGAATGCCATTGTCGCCAGCAACGTTGGTATGCCAATTGACCTACCGTTTTCAGTCACCGAACTAACTTTTGTTCCAAGTCTTTCTTATTTGCCAAACTGTTGACCATTGATTGTATGTCATTTATAACATTGCCATTGTTCTTATTGATAACTGAATTGACTGATATTGAACTGATTGATATTGGACTGATTGATTGTTGGATGCCATTGTTACATAATGGTATCCCTTGTTATTGACCCTATATGGTTTGGCAAAGCTACCGATCCGACAGGGTAGTGGAGAAATACTGTCGGCGATGTGCATATTGTATTACTGATACCCTAGCTAGGAGGGGTTATGGTCCTGGCCATAGGGCCTGATCAGCCTTATGCTCATTGATATAGATATGATACTGGAGACCTATATGGTCCATATATATGGATTACTGTAGATTGTATGATTTCTTTTCATACAATCCATCCCATTATCTGTCTTTCCATATGATACCGAGCCTATATTATGATCCATGGCTATACTGTACCCTGATATTTATTATGTATACTGTTAACCTACTTGTTGATGCCATTGCTTTATTGATACCTATTGTTTACTGTTGATGTATATAGATTCACTGAGTATCATCTATACTCACCGTTTACTTGTTTACCCATTTTAGGAGAGGAGTAGGTTGCAGAATCCCAACATCTATCATCCAGTGGATTTCTGCTACAGTTGTCTGATGTATATATTCTATTCTGTATTACATTATTTTGGTGTTCATTATCTAGCTGCTCTATGGGTATGTACGGGTTAGCTAGGAGATGAACATGTATATATGATGCTTGATGATATATTTGAGCTATATGATGATTATGTGATATGATATATATAACTATTACAGCAAATTGCAAAAATTTACAGAATGATTGACAGAATATCAGAATGAATGGTAATGCATATGATACTGGGTTCTACGGGTGCCGGTCTCCATTGGCATCTCTCGTGCCCTAGGACCGTCGCGGTCCGGGAAACCGGGTCATGATAATAAATGACTTGTTTGATCAGCTGCAGGGTGCTATCCATTTTTCGAAGATTGATCTAAGGTCTGGGTATCACCAGTTGAAGATTAGGAAGGGTGATATACCGAAGACTACTTTCAGGACCCGGTATGGGCATTATGAGTTTTTGGTATTGCCATTCAGGTTGACCAATGCACCGGCTGCTTTCATGGATCCGATGAACAGGGTGTTCATGTCATATTTGGATAAGTTTGACATCATATTCATTGATGACATACTTATCTATTCTAGGAGTAAGGAGAAGCATGTGGAGCATATGAGGATTGTTTTGCAAACACTTTGGGAGCATCAGTTGTATGCTAAGTTATCTAAATGCCAGTTCTGGCTAACCAAAGTGTGTTTCCTTGGGCATATGATGTGCAATGATAGGATTAAGGTGGATCCTCAGAAGATAAAGGCGGTTGCTAATTGGTCTCAGCCTACCAGTGTTTCAGAGGTTCGCAACTTTCTGGGTATGGCTGGATATTACAGGAGGTTTGTGAAGGATTTTTCTCGGATTGCAGCTTCATTGACTAGATTGATGAGGAAATAGGAGCGGTATGTATGGACTGATGAGTGTGATCACAGCTTCCAAACTTTGAAGTATTGCCTCACCAGTACTCCAGTGTTAGCATTACCAGTAGAGGAGGAGAAGTTCATTGTGTATTGTGATGCTTCACGGATTGGTTTAGGGTGTGTATTGATGCAGATTGGTAGGGTAATTGCTTATGCTTCTTGTCAGTTGAAGAAGTATGAAGCAAATTATCCGATTCATGATTTAGAGATGGCAGCTGTGATTTTTGCATTAAAGATTTGGAGACACTACTTATATGGATCAAAATGTGAGATATATACTGATCATAAGAGTCTACAGTATATATTTCAGCAGAAAGATCTAAATCTTTGGCAGCGCAGATGGGTGGAGCTACTTATGGATTATGACTGAGAGATCCTTTACCACCCGGGTAAGGCCAATGTAGTGGCTGATGCACTGAGTAGGAAATTGATGGGCAGTTTAGCTCATATTGTAATTGGCAGGAGGCCATTGATTCGAAAGATGAAGGAGTTGGCAGATTTGGGAGTGGAGTTAGATTTGGGTTCCCAGAATCGAAACCAGGCTCTGATAGCCCAATTTCGGGTGAAGTCACTGTTGCTTGATGATATAAAAGTGGCTCAGGACAGGGATCCTTATCTATTGAAGCTCAAAAGAGAGGTACATAATGAGAGGATGACAGAGTTTACAGTAGAGGATGGAGTACTAAGATGTGGGAAGCGCATATGTATACCGGATTTTGATGGGTTACGAGATCAGATTATGAGAGAGGCCCACTACTCAGCTTATAGTGTACATCCAGGGATTACCAAGATGTACCATGATTTGAGAGATGTATATTGGTGGCCTGGGATGAAGAGAGATGTAGCTCAGTTTGTGTCTAAATACTTAGCCTGTCATCAGGTTAAGTTCGAGCATCAAAACCCATCAGGGCTACTTTAGAAGATTGAGTTGCCAGAATGAAAATGAGAACAGGTGACTATGGATTTTATAGTTGGTCTACCAAGGACTTCAAGGGGTTATGATTCTATATGGGTGATTATTGACCATTTGACGAAGTCTACATATTTTCTGGAGGTTAAGACCAGCTATACGGCAGCTCAGTATGTACAGTTGTAGGTGGACAAGATTGTGCGACTTCATGGAGTTCCATTAATGATTATCTCAGACAGGGGCACACAGTTCACGTCATGGTTCTGGCAGAAGTTTCAGGAGGCCATGGATACCCAGATATGGTTTAGTACTGCTTTTCATCCGCAGACTGATGGATAGTCGGAGAGGACAATCCAGACTTTGGAGAATATGCTCAGATTATGTGTTCTGGATTTCAAAGGTAACTGAGATTACTATCTGCCATTGATTGAGTTCTCCTACAATAACAGTTTTCACTCTTCTATTGGTATGGCTCCATTTGAAGCACTATATGGTAGAAAATGTAGATCTCTAGTGTGTTGGGTGGAGCCGGGGGAGAAGTAGCTTGAGGGGCTAGATGTAACACCTCAACCTAAACCCTATAGGGACCCTTAAGGGGGACTTAGAGGAAAATTTTTTTCTTTCTTTATAATATGCTTATATGATGTATATATGCATGAAATTGATAGTTATGCATGTTATATGACCTAATTTTAGGCATAGAAGTG
>CANXYC011974626.1:0-27272 GCA_948193065.1 Aleurites moluccanus | reverse complement strand
AATAAATACAATGTTATATTTTTAAAACCCAAATTATTCCACCCAAAAGGAACTCCTTTTTTGAGGCTTGAACCCCGCCCCCCCCCCCCCCCCCCCCGGCCCCCCCCACCCCACCTTTGCATATTTTATACCAAAAACATGAAGATCTATCAAGAATTTTCAATGTTTCTCTTGGTTTTCTTTGAAAATCAATCTAGGAATTAACTTTTAATAATTAATCAACTAAAAAAAAAGTTTCCTATAATAACACTTGAGCTCTAGTTGACTGAAATTCATATATATAATCATAATATATCATAAATACACAAGCAAAGAAGGAGGAATTGTTAATTAATTAATTACCTAACTAGGGAATTATTCATGTAGCTTATAGAATTAATATTGTAATTATATAATTTACATTTTAGTTACCTTTTTCCTTGTTTAATTTTCTAATTATTAATTAAGATAGTTGCAAACTAATTATTATTATTATTTGCATTTGCATATATAACAGGATAATTGGCTTGAATCAGCCAGAGCTGAAATGGGAGAGGTGAGAGAAGAAAATCAAAGGTTGAAAATGTATTTGGGCCAGATGATGAAAGAATATCAAGCTCTTCAAATGAAATTTTATGATATTGTTCAACAAGAAGAAACAAAGAAATCTTCTACATCTACAGTCGATAATAATAAGCATGATCAACAAGATGAAGAACCCGATTTTATTTCCCTTAGCCTAGGGAGATTTTCTAGTGAATCCAAAAAGGAAGGAAAGAGCAAATTCCCTTTTAACCAAGAGAAAGAAGATGAGAAAGCTAGTAATGGAGGTCTGTCTCTTGGACAAGAATGCAAGTTTGAAGTGCCCAAATCTCAGGTAAACGATCAAACTTTGCACAGTCCTCTCAACCTAAGCCCTGTAAATAGCTTTGAAGAACCGAAGGAAGAAGCTGGAGGGACTTGGGCCCCTAATAGGGTTATCAAGAAATTGCCAAATGGAGAAGATGAAGTTGTGCAACAAAATCCTCTCAAGAAAGCTAGGGTTTGTGTGAGAGCTAGATGCGATACACCAACGGTGAGTATTTTAATCATTCAATCAGTAACCCATTTAAAAAGC
Organism: Aleurites moluccanus; assembly: GCA_948193065.1. Classification (NCBI taxonomy): domain Eukaryota; kingdom Viridiplantae; phylum Streptophyta; class Magnoliopsida; order Malpighiales; family Euphorbiaceae; genus Aleurites; species Aleurites moluccanus. The sequence continues at coordinate 26,176 of CANXYC011974626.1, read as the reverse complement.
TAATGATACTTTTTGATTCATGAAGGTTATATATATATACGTACTGAAATCATCTTCTAAGGACTTAAATTTACCAAAAAACATACATATGGTTTCTTTTTTATATATAAAAAGAGTGAGAGACAACGGATTGAATGAGTTTCTCAACTTGTTTTATGCCTATGCATACAGATGATTGATGGATGTCAATGGAGGAAATATGGACAGAAAATTGCAAAAGGAAATCCATGCCCACGAGCATACTATCGTTGCTCTGTTGGACCATCTTGCCCAGTAAGGAAACAAGTATGTATACATATTTACATACCAGCATTAATTTTATTCTTTAAGAATTAATTAAGCTATATATCCTAAGCAGAAAAGGAAATAATCTTTAGTTGAATAATATTAATGGAGTTATACTCTAATACATAATCTAATGATAAGTATATATACAATCTGAAATAAATTCATATTAGACTTCTTCTTTTTATACTAAAAAAAAATATTAATAAAATTATTTATAAAATTATAAATTCTTGAGTTTTTGAACTCATGGTATCATTATTGCTACAATTATAAAATTATAATCACCAACTATTTTATTATTTTTTTAATGGAATAATTACTATTAGATCTCTAATTTTTTATATATTGTATTAAAATATTTTTATATTTTTAAAATTATAATAAAATATATATATATATTGGTTTCGTTAAAATTTGAAATATTTTTGTTAAAAATCTTTTAAATTAATATAAAAAATTTATAATATACCTCATTTTCATTTTAATTTTCACTTAAACGTCATCACTCTCAATCACACTAAAATTTTTATCCTTTCCACCACCATTACCACCACTAAATTTAATAGTGTATAATATAAATAAATTAAATCTTTCAAAACCCAAATAAAAATTAATTGAAAATATTTAATCCTTTCAATCCAAAGTCGCTGCATAAAGTGAGATCTAGTAAGCAAACAAGCAACCTCAAAAAAAAAAGTATGACAATTTGCCAACCTGGTAACCCGTCCACGGCGACCTCTTTCCACCCTTAAGAAAAATGCATCTAATGCATGTCCATAAAGCAACAATAAAGTGATAATATTTACTGCTTGAGAAGAAAAATCCCCTCTCATTCAAGACATTTGAAGTTTGAAAAATTCGTGTAAGAAAAAGAACCACTGATAACTTATTAATAAACATGACTATTAGCCTAGTAATGAAAAGATGTTTTTCCACTCATTCAGAAGTAGTGTATACATATGAAAACGAAAGGAGAAACAGAAACTCATCAGAGAAAGAGACTTGCTCAAAACGCGTTGAGGAATGGAAAATAATACAGACTCGGGTGGCCAAGATGCGTTGAGGAAAATAATACAGACGCGTTGAGGAGGTTGGAGCCTAAGTGGCTCCATGATGAGAGCTTTCCCTTTGGATCTTGATATCATTGCAAGACCAATTGATGCAATAAGAAAATCACAGAAAAAATAAGAACAAAATCATAGAAAAAATAAAATTTCCTTGAGAAGTCAAACTGTTGAATTAGAGCGAGTATCAGCAAAATAAAATTCGGACAGTCGTGAAATTACAAAATAAAAAGAACAAGAAATGGAAAAGAGTTTTAATAGATGGAAAGGGAACGGGTATTTTGCATAATGAATAAAATATTTTAGTTAGAATTTAATTTTTATATCGGAAAATAAATAAAATAGCCTCGTAGTCTAACAAAATTAAAATATATAAAATTTTTAATATAATTTTATATAATAAATTATAGAATCAAAATATAATTACATAAATTGAATAAATCAATGAATATAAAAAATAAATTTTAATAATGTTTTGTAACTTAGAACAAAAGATTTTTTGACAGTATAATTATAAAAGAATTCAATGAGTAAATATAAAAACAAATAATATTATCATTTTGATGTTTTGTAATAGTAATATTTCATGTATTTGAATAAATACTATAATTTTCAGTCATTAAATCACCGCAGCCATAACAACTGGCAATTATTACCACCGTTAACAAAAGTACATGCCTAGAAATATAATACATTTTATTTGAGAAAATATCTAATTGAAAATTTATATTTTTATCTAAAATTCAATTTAATTAACTTAAAATAAATCGATTTAATTTTATTTTTTCAAGGATTTGATTTGTTATTTACATTAATAATATTAGTCATAGGACTCATTTATATTTTTTAATTAATAAAAAATATTAAATTAATAAAATTATATTTTTAATTAAAAAATTAAAATTAAAAAAAAAAAAACCAAAAATTGATTTGAGTTCAAAATTATATTTTAATATTTTTTAAATTTATTTAATTATCTTTTATAAACTATAATTTGATTGATTTTACTGTAATAAAGTAATACAATTTAATAAAAATAGTTTAACTGAAACACAACCTAAAATCCACGATTTAGAAATGAATTTCGTAAATCCACGGTTTCAAGATTGGCCGGTTGGTCAAGTCGTGAACATGCTTACATGGCAAAAATTTTGAATTTGCATTTTGGCATAAATTTTATGTAAATTTTAAAAAATATTAAATTATAATTTTAAACTCAAATAGCTTTCTGTGTTTTTTTTTTTAATTTAAATATTTTTTTAATTAAAAATATAATTTTATTAATTTAATATTTTTTATTAATAAAAAATATGAATGTATCACACAACTAATACTGTTAATATAATTCACAGACCAAATCCTTAATTGAATCAAAAATTAAATTAAAAATTAATTTATTCTATTCGACTCAAATTAAATTTTTAATAAAAATACAAACACTGAATTGATATCTTTCCCATTTTACTTTAATCAATGAGGTTTTCTGTTTTTAAAAATAACCAGTGGGACATTATTGGCCCTTCACAAAATTATGAGCTTCTTGGTTTAAATATCAGCCAGAGCCTAAATAATAACAATAACAACAATACAAGTATACTTACAATATATATCTATATATATATATATATATATATATATATATTGTCTTTTATTTTTTTTTTATGAGTAACGTTTAATACTATGGCTTACTGACTCTTAATCATGGTGGATATATACATTTTAGGTTCAAAGATGTGCTGAAGATATGTCCATTTTAATCACAACCTATGAAGGAACACACAATCACCCACTTCCTCTTTCAGCCACAGCTATGGCTTCTACCACTTCTGCTGCGGCTTCCATGCTACTATCTGGTTCTTCTTCTTCTTCTTCAACTTCTCGAACCGGCCTCAATAACCTATCATCCACTACTACTCCAGCGGATCTCCATGGCTTAAACTTTTATCTATCTGATAGCTCAAATAACTCAAAACAATTCTACTTACAACACAACTCATCATCACCATTTTCAGCTTCACCTGCTCATCCTACTATCACTCTTGACCTAACTTCTTCAAGCCCATCATCTCATTTCAATAGATTTTCTTCTCATCCCATTCAGAAATTCGCTCCGATTAATAATCTTAACTTCAATTCTTCAGAATCTCATGCTATCAACCGAGGCACTAATGGGTTTTTTACCGATGGTAGTAGCACTTCTCAATTACCCTTCAACAGAACAATATCCGCCATCGAAAATAACAACCATTTCCAAACATACTTTCATAAGAAAACGCCAGCAACTACTTCAGATAATATAGCCGCGATTACTAAAGCAATAACAGCAGACCAAAGTTTCCAATCTGCTTTAGCCGCTGCTCTCACATCTCTCATTGGCAGTGGCAGTAGTGGTGGTGGCAGTGGCGATGGCGGTAGCGGTGCTGGTGGTGATAATTCAGTACAGAAGTTGAAATGGGGTGAGAGTTTTCTAGCGGCAGCTAGTCGTAAAAATTACTCATTTTCATCACCAACTAATAAAAGCAATATTGCATGTGCGACAAGCTGCTTGAACAAAACGTCGTCAGCAAATTCTCAAGCTGGAAATAATTTGATGTCTCTGCCACCTTCTTCAATATTGCCTTTTTCTTCTCCTAAGAGTGCGTCTTCTTCTCCTGGTGGTGATAATAGAGATCACCATGCAAATTAATTAAATTATATATCGCTTTTTTAATTATAATTGTTTTATTTTCTTTTTTTGAGTTGTTAATTTTATTAGCCTTAATGATAAATAATATATGCTCATCAACAAAGAATTTTGTTTGCATAGAGATGGTGATTAGCAAGCCAGGGGACATATAGTTGAACAAGGATTCATATATATATATATATATATATATATGACCTTTCGTAAATTCCTTTTTGTTCTTCTTAATTTGATAATAGAACTGCTTTCTTGTGTTTTATTAAGCATATACAGATCTTCCAATTCTTCCTTTTCTTCTAAATATTTGAATAGAGAAAATGTAATATTGTTGTAGTACTATGAGTACGAGTTACACGTATATATGTGCCTTTTTTTTTCAACCACCTAATATCCAGAAGGGCATGGACTCTGATTAATCCGAGTTTAAGTTGGTATGTATTCACAAGGAAATAAAAAAATTTCGATATTTCTTTTTTTTATTCACAGTACTCGAACTCGAGATTTATATATGCGTCTAATTAATATATATATAAAAAAAATACATACTATTAATACTGAGTTTAGGTTTCCAGAAGAACATATATATATATAATTAGTAGGATAAAATGAGAAGATTAAATTTGTGGCTCCATTTTTAGACTGAATCTCTATAAAGAACGAGAAATACCAGGAATTTCTATGTGTTGTCATTCCTACAATTGTAGTGATAGTTGGGATTGATGCAGAAAACCATATTATCGTAGGACTAGGTGGGCTCACACCTTGAGCTAATTAAATTCTTGACATGGCGAGGGCCGGTTTTAAAGTCACAACAAGAAATACTGTATTGGAAATAATACAACTGGTAACAGTTTTTTTTTTTTTTTTTTTTTAAACATAAAAATTGTTACTGTAAATTTATGCAATAAAAATAAGTTAGTCACATCATTGTATTAAACAATTAAAACTATACCAATAATTGAGTTTTTAGTACAGCTGTATTAGAGTCGCCTAAGAGTCCTGATCGAATTCAAATTTATCAAAAATAAATAAATAAAAGTTATAAATTTTTTTAATAAAAATTAGTATATTATCGAAAAAATATTAATAGAAATTTATATAACCTATAGTTATCTAACATATATAAATAATATACATACAATTAATATATATAAGTGTCAAGTTTTACTAATAATTAATAATTAATTAATTTCCTTCAATATTAAAAAAAAAAAACACATATATACACATATACAAATATTTATATATTAGCTTGATAATAACTTTTTTTTATACGTTAGTGTTACATATGTTATTATGTTAATAGCCTTTAATTTAAACCATAAGTTTTTACATTGTTGTCATATATTAGTTTTTAATAGTAAAGTTTATTGTTGCTAATAATATTATTGCTAATTTTTATTTATTATAACAAGTCATCATAAGCAAAAGAAGCAAGCAGAGATGATAACGGATTAGATTTAAGATAATTTTATAAAATTCGAACTACTTTATAAAATTTAAATTCAATTAATTTAAAAATAAAAATAAAAAATTAGATTTAAGATAATTTTATAAAATTCGAACTACTTTATAAAATTTAAATTCAATTAATTTAAAAATAAAAATAAAAACACGAGATAAGGTGGGTTGTGGAGTGGAGCGAGCATTGAAAATGGATCAAAACTGTTAATACCCATTATTATTTTTTTTATTTTTCTCTTTAAAAATATTTTTAATTTTATTTTTTTATATGTATATATATATTCATATAATATAATTTATATTTTATATGAAAATAATTAATATTAAAAAATAATATATATATATATTATTTTTTTTTTTTCTGGTGGGGTTTGTGACAAGTTATACTATTATCTATATTCATTCCCAAATCTGACTTGAATTCATATGGAAAAATTCGATATACTCCATTTACTAAACCGAGTAGTGATAAAATCAAGTTGGGTGTCCAATAGATAGGAATGGAAGCCAAATTTATTGAACTGATCAAATTGAATAGAATCAAATTAAACCAAAATCAATGATTTCACAATTTATTTTGTTTGATTTAATTTAAAAATTGAATATTTTTCGATTTCAAACCGAACCAAAATAATGTTATATATACTATTATTACAATTAAATATATTTGATTTTATTTTATATATAACTATATTTTTTAACTTAATATTAATTTAGAATTTTAAAAAATATTATTCATAAAAATTAACTAAAAATAAATAAAAAATAATCTAATTCTTGAGAAAAGATATAAGTTTTGGGTGTGCTAATCAATGGAATAGTTAAGTTTTGGGTTATACAATATTAAATTATTTTTAAAAAATTTTTATTACAGATATTACCTTAAATTTATAATAAAATAATGATTATTTATTAAAAAAAAATTTAATTTGAAACCAACAAACCGAATATAATTTAAATTGAACCAAAATTGATAGTGTGACTATAATAGTAATTTGGTTTGATTTTAAAATATTTCAAATCCAAAATTTTAATTTAATTTAATAATAATTATTTAAACTAAATTAACCAAATTGATATCACCCCTACCAATAAGATACGATAAATAAAATTGTCATTCCTAAACAAGTTACAAATTCATATATTACAATGGCAAAAATTTCATGTCATATAAATATAGATTAATTACTATTTTTTCTATATAAAATGATACAATACAATAAATTTCTTTAACTTTTTAAAAATATATTAAATTCTCCTGACGAATGTCCCGTTATATTAGTACACCCTTCTATTTAATTTTATCATTAGTCAACCCTAAAATGGTTAACAAGGATTATAAAAAAATAAAAATACTCTTACTCTTTATTTTTAATTAATTATATTTTATTTTTGCTTTAAAAAATATGTTTTAGAATTAAAAATTTATTTTCATATTTTTTGACATATTTGAAAATAAAAAATAAACAATTTTTTTTTTATTTTTTCATTTAAAAAAATAATTTAAGAAGAAATTAAATTATTTCTTCTTAAATTTTTTAATACAAATAAAAAATTTATTTTCATATTTTTGATAAATTTGAAAATAAAAAGTAAAAATATTTTTTTAAAAAAAATATTTTTATTTTTTATTTGTTATTTGTTATTTGTTATTTTCAAGTTTTTTATTTTTTAAAAAATAAAATAAAAAATATTTTTTAAAAATATATTTATTTATTTTATTTTCAAAGTTATTAAAAAAATATAAAAATATATTTTTTAACAATAAAAAAAATTAAATTAAAAATAAGATGTAATTAATTAAAAATAAAAGGGTAATGACATTTCTGTCTTTTGAGAAGGTGTTTGGATCTATTTAGAATAGGTATGAAACGTCATTTTAAAATTTAAAAAATACTAAACGATTTTTCGAGCGTTTGAGTGATTAATTTAAAATGTCGTTTTTAAGTTAAAAAAAATTAAATAATATATTATAGCTTTTTTTGAAACGACGTTTTTAAAATTCTGATTTCAAAACAGAGTTTCTATCCAAACAATCAATTATTATTCTTATTGACCATTTTATGGTTGACTAACAGTAAAATTGAACGAAAAAATCTAATAATATATATTGTGACATTTATCAGAAAGTTAGTATATTTTTAAAAGGTTGAAAAAAGTTAATAAATTATGTCAAAAAATCGTAATTAACCTTATAAATATATAAGTATAAATAATTCATATAAATAGATTTGAAATTTTGATAAGTACCCTGCACATTTTATGGAAGCTCGTTAAAAAAAGAAAAAGAGGATGATAATACACCTTATCGGATTTTAGGATTTCGTTTTGCGCTGTTGGAAAGATTAGATCAATATATTATTATTCAAGTAACTTTTATAATGGGGATGTAGCTCAAATGGTAGAGCGCTCGCTTTGCAAGCGAGAGGTACAGGGTTCGATCCCCTGCATCTCCATTGACAGCGACAATAAACACTATTTGTTTTTCTTTTTATTATTTTTACTTATTCTAATATGTAATAATTATTAATAAGGAAATCGACAAGGAAGCTTACGTGGAAAATGAAATAAAAAGGATAAGAAGGAATATTATACCATTCCACAACGCACAGAGGTCCCTCTCGTATGTATCCGATACTTCACAACAGCACATATATATAATATATATAAATTGGTCTTAAATTAGCTAAATAATTTTTTTTATAAATTAATGAATCTCTTTTTCTGAAGTGACACAATTATGTATATAATTTTGTCTTTGTATATATTAATAATATATATACTAAAGTATTTTTTTTGTGAAATACTCTAATTAATAATTTTATAATTTATTTAAAATGATTTTCTATCTACACATAACTGTTTAAATTTTATAATATTAATAAAATTGATTATTAATATAATTTTATTTAATATTTATTAAATTTCATGATTTCTTTAATTTTTTATTTTATTTATTTATTATTTTTGTCAAATAGACTAAATCGAATTTAAATAATTTTGGTTTAATTTTTTATTATTATTTGATTTGGTTAAGAGTTGAAACATATAAAAATTAATTTTATTTATTTAGTTAAAAATATTTTCTTTAAATTAATCAAACCAAACTATGAAGGCCTTAATTATATATGTGACATTACATTGAATTTTTTTATTTTTTATTTTATGTTTGCATTTTTCTTAAATTTGATCAGAATGTCTATTGTGACAGTAGTAGTTGAAAATCAATTGAATTTCTTAAGTATTTATTGAGAATAAATAAATAAAATATATTTTAATATGTAATTCTAATTATTTATATTTGGAATTTATTAATTTATAATTTATTATAAATTTTAATAAAATATAATACTCATTTATAATATTTTTATATGAAAAATTTAAAATGATTTATCTGTATAAAAAAATTTATGTAAAAATTTATATGATAATTATTTTAAATTTTATTAAATTCATTTATATCAAATTATTTCTTAATTTTCTTAAGAAATGATTGAGAGAGGGAACATATAGAAAAAAGAAAGAGAAAGAAATAGTGAAATAAAAAATAAAGTGAAAAATTATTATTCTCTTTTTTATTTATTTAGGAGACAAAATTTATAAATTGAAATGATATTATAACTTTATGTATATTTCTCCCTTACATATATATATATAAAGATAAGCTAAAATATAAATTTATTTATATTTTGAAGTTAAATTCTCATATCTTTTTCTGAATTGAGGTGATTACATTTTTTAATAAATTCAAATGATTAGGGTTTTTTTTTTTTAGAATATTTTTCTCTTTAAACAATAAAAGTAATACCTTGTCTCTTTACCTTTTACTCTTTTTTTTTTTTTTTTTCTCATCCTCTTTTCTCAAATAAATAATTATGTACACTTTTAAATGTATGTAGTTTTTTTTTTTTAACTCCAAATTAATTAACACAATAAGTAGAGCTTAAGAAGGAACAATATAAATTTAATTAAATTCTTTAAAAGCACAAAGACAATAAATCAAATAGTTCTAACATGTAATCTTGCTATGAAGAGAGTAATTTCTTTCTTTTTTTAAAAAAAAAATTAACTACTAACGAAACTCGAATAAAACTCTTAAGTTTTTTTGAAATTTTTTTCATGAGAAAATAAAAAGGAATCTTTAATCTATGAAATAGGAAAATAAAATAAAAGAAATAATCAATAATTATTTTTTATTTGAAAGTTTAAGAGATAAAAAATAATATTAATTGTTTAGCTTATTTTCTCAATTTTAAAGGGAAATAAAATATGAGATTTAATTAATAAAAATATAAAAAGTAAATTTTTAAGGGATTTTTTGAAATAGTGTACCGACACTAAGGTTTAATCTAAATAAACTAATCAAATTTATTTTGTTAGAAAGCACTTATCAATTGGTGTAATCTAAAATAATATAATTTTTGAGTTCGAGCGGGGGTGGAACCTCAAAAGAGGACAAAGTTCTATAAGTATTTATTTTTTTTCATTTTTAAAATTCAAACTTAAGACCTAATTTAAAGAAAATAAATTTATTACCATTCAAACTAATATATATTGATATTGTAGTAGTGAAATTTTAATAGAATTTTTTTTTTCTGCTTTATCAATACTTAATCATAAATTATACTTCTCTGTTGCGTAATAAATATTTTGATTCCCTTTTTAATATGTTCTAATTTAATTGTCTTATTTCTTATTTCAAATTTATATTTTAACTTAACATTATAATAATACTTTTATTAAAAATATATATTGAAAGATATAAAAATTAATTAAAATATATAAAACGTGAAAATCTTAAAAAGATGAAAATAAAATAAAATAATAAATAAATTAAAAAATTAAAATTGATAAAAAAAAATCTTCTTAGTTAAGAATTTTGTAATTAGAATTTTTATTATTGAATTGAAGGAGTAATAATTAAAGCTAAAATTAATATTAATTCGTACTATGTATGATATTAAAATACTATATATACACATACTATATCTGAAATTAGACTTGACAAAAGTGAATTTGTACTCACAGACTTGTGGGTGAACAAAAAAAAATGAATATTGAATCTTAAAAAAGTATCAAAAAAATTATGGATATTTTTAAATCTGAATTTGTGAATTTATGGGTGAGACGATCCGATCTGTGGATGTCCATAGGTACACTTGTATCCAATTTTTTTTTTAATATTTTATCTTTTTAATTTTTTAATTTTTAAATTATAATTTTTAATACTTTATTTATTTAAAATTTAAAAGTCCTAATTTTTTCTTTCGCTTTTTAATTTCATCGTAACTATTATTTTTTCTATGTGACTATTGTTTTTTCTATTTTATTTTTAGTACCAATACGATTCAACTACTAATAATATTAGTAAAACTAATGTATTTGCAAGAAAATTTTAAAGTTTGGATTAATCAAGTCTACAATTTACTATTAAAACTATTATTAATTTCTTAACATTACTATGAATTTTAAACTATTTATCTTTTTTTTGAAATTATATTTTATTTATTTATATTAATAAGTAATTAATTTATTAACTTATTATATGATAATATATTTATTTTTAAAATTCAAGCACTTATTAAATAATTTTATATTTTTTTATAATTTATATTTATTTTAATTTATAACCCATTAAATATATAATTATAATATATATAGATATATTTATGGATTGAATCTAAATCTATGAATGCAGATATAGTTTCCTTAAAAAAAAAATTAAAATTTTTTAGATTCATTTAAACATGAAATTCAATGACATGTGGACTAAATACCAAGCCGGACCCATTTTCCAGCTCTACCAGAAATTCCCCTAAACGGAACAGAGACAAAAACAATTTAATTTAATATAAACTAAACTTTAGCATAATAATGAGCCAACAACACCGCGTTCCAATAAAATTAATCGACTCTGCAACTTCTTTTTCTCTCATTTTTTTTCCTTCGTTTTCTTCTTCTCTCTCTCTCTCTAGATTCTCTTTTCTTTTGTTCCCCTCCACTCATATTCTTGATTTTGATTATTGTCTTTTTGGATTCTCGTATATTTAAATAATTGAAATCAAACTTCAATTCAAAACCCTAGCTGTAGCTGTTTATCTCGCTCTCTCTCTCGTCGCTTCTGCCTGAGTAGGTATGTGTTTTTGAATAGCTTAATTCAGCTTCTATTGTTTATTTGATCTGCTTTCTTGTATTTATTTCCCGTTTGTTATTGTTTTTAAGATCTGTTTACATATTATAAATATCTGAATTATTTGTTTGGTCGACCAAAAGTTTAAACCCTAGCTTGTTTTCTTTATTCTTTTTTGGTTGCTTGGAATCCAGGAGATAGATTAGTATATGGATGCGTGAAATTATCTATTTCCTCAGTGGAAATGAAAATCTGATTCTCACTTTTTTTTATGTCTTTCTAAGTAGGCACAAAACAAGTAAATTCTGTTTAATTGGTGCTGTTTATAGTTATATTTGGAAGAAGGAAAATATATATATATATATATATATATTGCAGAGATTTTTTACTTCTGCATGCAACTTAGAAATGCAAATTTAGTTTTTGCTTCAGCTGTTCCTAAATTAGTTTGAAATTCAGAAATTGCTATTTAGTCCATGGCAAATGGCAAATTCCATTAGTATAAACTCGCTTGCTTTAGTGATTCCGAAAACATTTATTGTTTAGATCTTCTGTTAAGAGTGCTCCCCAGCTTAGACTACACACTGGCTAGTACCTATGGGTGTGCAGGAGTAGATGTGCTTAGAAATGGGCCATCTCTTATTATTGCTTTTGTAATGTTCAGCTGTAGCTAAAAGAATGATATCAATTTGATTGGCTTTTAATTTTAACTAGTCCATGTATATAATTGGGATTTTTAGGTAGTGGCAATGTCAACTCCTGCAAGAAAGAGATTGATGAGAGATTTTAAGAGGTTGCAGCAAGACCCACCTGCTGGGATTAGTGGAGCACCCCAAGACAACAACATAATGCTATGGAATGCTGTGATTTTTGGGTATGTTACTTTCTATGCATGTTTCCTTTCCATTGGTATTTTTGAATATCTATGAGACTATGATTGATTTAACTACTACTAATTTTTTCCCCCCTACTGTTTGGATTGCAGCCCTGATGATACTCCTTGGGATGGAGGTGAGTAATCCTTGCCCTAAAGCTTGTACTTGCAAAAGAGATGTGCCAAAAGGGTGAACTCTTATTACCGTGCAACTTGTTCATGCTTAATTCTAGCATTCTGGAATATTTTAGTGCCCATAGAATTCTATGCTGTGTTTATCTTTCATGTTGTTCTTTTTTTTCTGACAACACATCTAATTTATTTTGGTCAATGGACAACTTGCGGTTTTAAATACTAGGTTATACTTTTGAAGTACTAGAATGTTAGTTAGTATTGTTGTGATGAAGCACTTTGGCATTATAGAATGGAACTATTTGATTTTTTTTTTTTTTTGGGTTCCTGAAGCTTCATAACTGTAGCAAATATTGGTGTTCTTTTTCCATTTCAACATTAGAAATCAAAATTCTTTCATTCACATAAAGAGCATGTTTAGATTTATCATTTTCTAACTGACAATTTAGCTGCCTGGCCTTTTTTCTTTTTTCAAAAACCTTCTCCTTTAGTGGAGTTGGATGATTTTCTTGCCTATGCAAATCATATGTATGAAGTTGATAAAGAAATGGACTGCATAGGACATTGGAAAAACTAGGTTTATCATGCATAATTCTTAGAGATTAGCCAGCATGCATGTATCCCAGTAGGAATGGAGCATGTAGGTGCTCGTAAACCTCATAGTCCATTGTCTTTGTCATTAGTTATATGGCATCTTTGTTTATTTTTTTACACCCTATTGATGGTTTTATCCGATCCAACACATTAGAATAATTTTTTTTTGTTATTTCCTTGTATAGTTGAAGTTAAAAAGGAATTTTGTGGTGATGACATGGGAAAATATTCATGTAGACTCCAGTTTCTTCAAAATAACATGAGGGCATGGAAGTTAGGCCTCCTTTTAGAAAGAAGGTTAGCAAATAAGCCATCAAGCAATTGCTGATATTAACATCTATACTAAGAGAAGTCTTTTGTTATTCTTGTAACCTCGTTTCTCTTCCATAGAACCCTAGGGCATAAAAGTTAAATAATCCTTGCAGTTAGAAAGTGGAAAATCTAGATGAGCTATTGTATTTATCAATATTAACTTTTTAACTCAACTGAGATAAAACTCAAGCATTAGACTGAATATTAGTGTAGCATGTGTGACTCTGTCTTTGTGCACATGTAGACTTTTGCATATAGGTCTTGCTTGCTAGATTTTCTAGTTTGATATGAAGAACAAGGATAAGGTATTTTCTTTTCACAATTTTAACTGATGCTAGTGGTTATTAAGGAAAAAAGAAGAGCTAAGGTAGAAAACATTTTTTGCAATTCCTGGCGTTTCGGGCACTTTGAAAAACTGGTCAATGGAAAATGTTCTCCTTATCTGAAAACCAAGTTATTTTCCAAATTTTAACAAATTCATAAGAACAAAAGAAACTTCCAAGGGAAAGATTTAAACACTTGTTTATTACTCCATTGACCAGTAGCTGTCCTTGGCCATCACTAGCCATTGGCGACCACCACCACTCTTCAGCAATTGTCAAAATTTACTCTTTTTTTTTTTTTTTGCTCATATCCAATTGATTGTCAAGTTTTGTATGCTTGCATGGCATTTTCATCTCAATTTGAAAGAAATTCACTTCTATATGTAAAAAGACTTTTAGTATTAGAATTTAGTTCTTTTTTCTTTTCTTTTCGCATCTCTCTCTCTCTCTCTCTCTGCATTGTTATCGTTTTATTGGAATCTGCAACTGTTAACATCTTTTATAATAATTGCAATGCACTTGAAAAAATATTTTTGAGTTCTGCAGGCACGTTCAAGTTAACACTACAGTTTACCGAGGATTATCCAAACAAACCACCAATAGTGCGATTTGTTTCTCGAATGTTCCATCCAAATAGTAAGTCAGGGTGGAACTATCATATTTAGTATTTGCATCACAATTGATTATTACTCCAACTATTATTTTTGACTGATCTTGTCATTTTGAATTTCATCAGTTTATGCAGACGGAAGTATCTGTTTGGATATTTTACAAAATCAGTGGAGTCCTATATATGATGTGGCAGCTATACTTACATCTATACAGGTAATTGCAAATTTTTATTCGTATTAGTTGATACGAGGATTCTTTATGAATAAGATCTGCAATTTTAGCACAATGCTGTTTGTATGACTAAATACACATCTGCACATACACCTTAAAATAGGGAAAGAGGGGTGAGAAGTGGCAGGTCCTGGATTGAACAAGTATTGCGCAATTTATTTCCAAAAACGTCATAAATAAATTTCTCTCTTTCTTTTTAATGGAGGGTTGTTTAGATAATTGCCGCCGACAATAATATAGCATTTCTGATTTGTTTTTCTTTCTTTCTTTTTTTTAATTTTTTTATTTGGGTGATACTTACATTCAGCACTTTAAACTCTAGGGTTACAGATTGAACCCTATGCTTTAAAATGCAATGTTGTCACCTTTTTGTGCCCACACTAGCCGAATTTTCTTTTGAAATTTGTTTCAACCCATCTTTTGCTTGACAAAATTGATTTAGGGTCTTGAATACCCTGATAATAAACTTTTATTTGATTGTTGGTAGACATTAAGTTGAGTATCCTGAGTGAAATTTATCTATATTAAGTTGAAGATTTTAAATTGTGGTTGGTCAGTTTGTTGTCTGAAAATTGTACATATAAACATGTTAGTAATAAGAGTGTCCTTCTAAATCTCATTTTTTAGAAAAAGAAATGGAGAAATGAATGAAAATTCATGGTTGAGTTTGTAGTGTTTTGGAAGTATAGGGTGTAATTTCTATTAATTCCCAAAATTTGAAGTGCTGGTCATAGTTATCCATTTTCTTTTTCTGATTTTTACTTCCCAATAATCTACTATTTGTGGACTGAGGCTATAGAGGGTTTGTTGCAGTCATTACTCTGTGACCCCAACCCCAATTCTCCGGCTAATTCAGAAGCTGCTCGGATGTTTAGTGAAAACAAGCGCGAGTACAACAGAAGAGTTAGGGAAATTGTGGAGCAGAGCTGGACCGCAGATTAATCTTGGTGCTATGTTAGGAGGCATGCTATGAGTAGCATCCTTAAGAATCATCTGGTAGTATTACCAACTTTTTATCCTGTACCCTTGTCCCTTGGCTTCCCTCCCAATTATGTTTGTTAGGGTTTCGTTGTTTCTGCTTTAATGTGACTTTTCCCAGTTGCGTGTCTTTAGGTTTCATGTAAAATAGAAATTTATGTACCATTTTGCATTGAATTGTTATGAAACCTTTTTGTGCTTCAATATTAAAGAAGTATGAAACCTTTGTGCTTCAATATAAAATAAGTATGAAACCTTTATGCTTCAATATAAGAGAAGTTTGATTGCAACTGGTAGACTATTGCATGAAAAATCTTACAGGATGGTTGAAACCAAATTGATTTTGGTTATTGCCAATTGCATAAATTTGTCTCTTGGTATTATTAGTTATTATTAAATTAATATAAATTATTAAAAAATAAAATAAATTCATTTTTTATGAAAAATAATATTTGCATCAGAATTTAATTCCATTGGATAATTGAATTCTTTTAAATGAGATCTAAAGGTTTTATTATTTAATTTTATGGCTTAGTTAATTGATAATTCTTCTTGCATGTGAAAATAAAGAAACTAGCTAGACAAGAGTGAAGACAGGCCCTTGTTATATGGCTATTTGTACGTGCAGGTACCACATGAATGAGAAATTTAACGAGCCATCTATTTTTCCTAAATACCCACGGGGAGCGAAGTCTTTCACTTATTTGTAACATTAAAAGGTGAAAAATAAAAATAATAACATTTTTATTTATAATTGAGACGAACAATCAAAATAAATAAATAACTACATCAAATCTAGGACCAATTCCAGAATAATAAGAAAACGAACTTATATTAAGGATATAATATATAAAGCAAAAAATAAGTAGAGTTATAATCAATTTATCAAAGTACAAATTTTGTATGACCGGTAAATTTTGTAATACTAGACATTTTAAACACAAACCGCTGAAAATAAATCAAAATGTCTCACTTTTCGCACTAGAGACCAGACTGAAAACACCACCTTCACCTTGAACTTCCTTCTATCTACACAAAGGGAAAAGCCCACTTGGAAAAACACCGAAGACAAACCCACAAAAAGAGTACTAGAATGATATGATTCAGCAGTTTGCTGCAGAATTGCCTAATTGACTTCTGTCAGACTGATTTCTTCCATTGCCGGCACATCCTAAACCAGAGAAAGATAGAAAATGAACAGAAGCCAAAAATTTTATGATTATAGAACTTATCCTTAAAATAATGCTTCAAAAGATTACCACATTTTCTTTGTTCTCTTCAGGTGTAATGGCAGTAGATGAAGGGCTGATTGGACCTACTAATGGAAATTATTCAACAACTTTACAACAAAGATTAAATAAAATATATTCATTATAAAGAATGTGAATTTGTATGTTACCTTCTTCAATTGCAGATTTCGTGCCCTGCTTCTTGATGTTCTCCTTTTCCTTTCTAGTTTCTTGCTTACTTGGCCTCTGGGGTTTCTTCTGTAACTTGCGGCCAGCAGTGTCTGATACAGATCTTGAGCTAGTAGTATTCTTGTTCTGAGATCCCC
Source organism: Aleurites moluccanus (assembly GCA_948193065.1). NCBI lineage: Eukaryota > Viridiplantae > Streptophyta > Magnoliopsida > Malpighiales > Euphorbiaceae > Aleurites > Aleurites moluccanus. The sequence goes on along the minus strand of CANXYC011974626.1, from coordinate 8,936 downwards.
TACTCCTGGTTGCAGTGGTATTCTTCTTAATAATCTCTTTCTTATATGGTTCTGCAACTGTGGAAACTGGAGCAGCTTCAGCATTTAGAGACCTAGGCCTCAGTTTTCTAGTTCCTATTGTAGAAGAAGAGCTATGAACTTCATCATCAGATGATCGAATTCCCTCTTCAGGAACTTGAGAACAGGTTTCAGAAACCTGCACCTGCTCTTGATTGTCTGCAATATTATAGCTCTCAAATAATTCTTTCACAGGTTGTCCCATTTCAACCAGTTCATGGCGACGCACATATGATTTAAGTTCATCCCTCATGCGTTGAAGAGGCTGGATTTTATTGCATTTGAATATCAAAAACAGATTGTCAACTTATACAATAATACACAAAATTGAAAATGCAATACAAAAGTTATGGGCGTCAGAACTATTAAGAAAGAAAGTAAAAGGCTCACAAATCAAAAGAGAGTAAAAAGATACAGAATTTGCACACCTCACATCCAGCTTCTAAAGCAAGCTTGAAAAAACCAAGCGAAATAGTGTGGCTAGCAGCAGATTCAGAGAGCTTAATTTGTGATAGCCAGTACGAAGCCGAAGCCAGCATGTTAAACTTCTTTCGGCCTGATGTTCTGGAAACATCAGAAAGTGGTGTCTCACTTCTCTGTGCATTAGTAGATCTCTTCGCTCTATTCTCAGATACTGGGGTGATGTTTCCAGTTGGTTTAGCAGTAGCTGTAGTGACCACTGACTTGGTAGGAATAGACAACCTTCTGGGTGGCTTAGCAGATTTGTCCTTGCTTGAGAGATCAAGAATACCCACGCTTTTACTTACACTTGATGCAGGCCTTCCCCTGATTTTTTTTTTTTTAAAAAAAAACCAACTTCAACTTGGTAGATTTTACAAGGATTAAAAGAAAAGGAAGTAATAATTTTTAGTTCACTGCAACCTTTTGACAGAACTACAAGTCAATATGGTTAAGTGTACTTTGGCAATGCCATTAGATTGGCTTTGGCAAACAGCTTTTAGGGTGTCAAACTTAGCAAACCATAGTTTGTGGAGGAAAATCTAGGTTTCCTTTTTCTTTTTCTAAACAGTGGTTTACCAAAGCAATCAATTTTTATTTTTTTTTAGCAAAAATTAAATAACAGCGAAACGCAGTTCTGAAATTCAAAGTTGAAACTCATTGCCAAACAGAGCGCATATATGGGATTATAACTGTTCCTTTTCACAATGTATCTAAATTGACTGGATCAGCATGATCTATGCATTCATGAAAGCACCAATAATCAGCCCAGACAGGTTTACTAATGGTATGTCCTACTGCGTTACAAAATGTCGTTTTTGCCGATGATCCAATCAAAGGAATAATTGGTAAATATTTTATTTAAAACACAAATAGAGTTCTTCTTAGAAACCATGGAAAGAAATTCTTTCCAAATTTTATCAACTATCATTCCTTAAATCAATGAGATCAAATTTAACTGGTTGAAATACAGACATGATTATGTTAAATTGATCTGTTAAACATCTAGTGAAGAAACTACGCAATTCAATCAGAACCCAATTTACCTAAGACAATAAATTACTCATCTGTCCTCTTTCCACATCCTTTTCACTTCTCAGTTCTCAACCAAAAGAAAAAAACGAAGAATTACCTCTTGGAAGCAGAAGAATTTGACAATTCAACCGCCGCCGGCTTTTCCTCTTTTGCTTTGGTCGCCGACCTCAGCGGATACCTTAACTTGGATTTCCCTAAATTCACAAAAAATTAAAAATCCACAAAAATCACAAATCAAATCAATACAGCCATTAACCACCACAAAAAAAAAAATAAAAATAAAAAATAGAAGCCATGTGTACCAGGAACAACTGCAGGCTGCTGCTCTATAACAGTTTCTTCCATAATTAGCTTCGTAAATTCTGAGAGAGAGAGAGAGACGAAAAGAGGTTTTTTTTTTAATTATTATTTTTTGTTCGTTTTGCAGAAACTCCAAAGACAGAGTGCCAATCTTATAATGGCCACCAATTAACCTTAAACAACAAAATTAGCGGCTCTTTTTCCTTTTTGACACTTGTCATTTTTAGGCGGGAAAAATTTAAGAACTCAAATTTCAATTCAGCGTTTTACCACACTCTTTCTCTCCTCTTTATTCTGATCCACTCGCTTCTTCTTACTGCCACCTGGCATTTCTCTACACGTGGCAGATTATTATAGGAAATCGAAAGAAAACGGTCAGAGAAGAGAGTTAAGAAAAATAAGTTGTGTTTGAACGTCGGAGCGCGTTGATTGGGGCCCATATATATTTTTGTTTCCCCAATTAAACGCTAGCGAATAAATCAGTTTTCGAAATTTGAAATTCAAAATCGTAAGCCGTTGAAACTGCTTTTTTTAACGGTTAGAGATGGGGATGGGGATGGGGATAGGGATTCTTTGCTCTTTCGTGTATTGGGCCCTTAATTAACAGTTGGGTTTCTGTTATTTTGTACGGTTGGATTTGGATTATCTGCTTTTGGTGGGCCTCTCTTAATGGGCTGTAATAAAAAACCAAAGTAAGCCATGCTACACAGCGTTAATGTCTATTAACATTACTCTCATCCCGCGTTTTAATTGTAAAATATATGAATATTAAATTTTTTTTAGAAAATTATATTATATATAATTTTTTTTTATTTTTTAATTTCAAAAATTATATTTGGCATATATCATATTTTTGATAATTTTTTATTAAATATATAGCATTTTTGAAAAAATATTTTTATAACAATAAAAATAAATTTTTTTTTGTATTTTTGTAAAAATCTTAAAATTTTTTTTTATCTATTTTAATTTTTTTATTATTTTAATCATTAATTAGTTTAATTTCCTTCTATTTTTCTAATTCTTTCACATTCTATATTTCTTAATTAATTTTTATATTTTTCAATATATTTTTAACGAGAATATTATTATCAAATTAAAATAAAATATAATTTAAATTAAAAAAAATATAATTAAATTGAAACATAAAAAAATTAAAACGTTTATTATAAGTCAAAAGTAGTCTTTAATTAGTAGTAGATTATTTGATGAAAATATCTTTGGATTTCTATTTCCATCAAAAAATTAAATTAATTTTGTATGGTGAGAAACTTTATAATGAAAAAATTATTTATACCGATATTTTTTATCAATTTATTTTAAAATAATTATTGTTTAATTTAATTTGATATTATTTTTTTATAGTTTTTATTTATAAATAAATTATATTTTTTATATAAAAAATAAATATCAATATTATAATGTCATATAAGATATCCTAATAAATTGATATAAGTAGTAATAGTCATTTCTAAATTCTATCTAATAATTATAAATATGTATTATTATATTTTATGTTACTAAACTACTGATAAGTATATATATAATTATTAATTTAAGTTTAAATTATTTTAAAAATATATGTGTTGCAATCAAACAAATAACTATATGTGAATTTCACTTGGTTTTGTTAAATTGTTTTTCAAGAGAAGCTGCTTAATAATTTTATGGATTTATTTGATAGGTGGGTGTGGTTGGACTTAACGAACTAACTCATTTTATCATCTTATGATAATAATCACTTAAATAATTTCGTAGATGTTCCTAAAAAACAACCTATTATTTGTAATAATTATGATTATATATAGAGTCAAATGGTACTATTATATGATTTTATTTTATTTTCCAATTACATGATAAATCAATTCATGCTTTTCAAACAAACTTTACATATATATATATATATAGTAAATTATTTGTCTCAATGGAGTGATCATTTCAACAAAAGCACCCCAAGAAGAGCAAAAAAGTGAGCACCCAAAGAAGTGCAAGAAAAACAAACTTTACAATATGTAAGTTGTAATGTTTGGGAACTAGGCATTACCCATACTTGATTCCATTTCCTTATACAATCAGAGTAGGGGAAAAAAAAAGGGAAAGGAAGATGAGGAAGAAGAAAATTAAGAGTGATGGTAAGAGTAGTATCCAAAACCAGTAGTTCTCAAACCTCAAGTACTGTTTTTGCCCATATATTAAGAGCTTTAATTTTAACATTTTGATGGATTATAATGATTATATAAAGTGAGTCCCACCACACATATGATAAAAAGCCAGTGAATTTGATGCACAATCAAATCAATAAAAAAAAAAAAGGTAGAAATTTAACTCTAGCTTAAGAAATTATTATTATTATTTATTTATTTTGGTTTTCATTTAAAACTTAAGTTCAAAGTCATTGTCAAAGAAAAGAAAATAATCAAGAAAGCCAAAATGGATTATGTGTTGTGTTATTTATTTATATTATTATTGGTCCTAAAATATAAAAGATTGAAATGGAATCTGAAAGGCATAATTAAAAAAACAAAAAATGTATTGCTCAAAATTTAAGCAATCACTTGAATAACATTGTGCAACAAGATTCTCAACTATGTAACTCTCATCATGGTGCATACCCTCTTGAGTGAGGAAACATATGTTAGAAATTAGTCACAAACATAAAAAAAAAAATTATTTATCTATATTCGATTTATAAACAATCTCTACTACGATAAAAGTTATTTCATGAAAATAAAAATAAAAATGAAAATAAAATATCATCAGCAAAGATGCAATCAAAGTTAGTTTTATCAGATTTACTTATTGATTCCAAGAGTTCAGACTTAGTTATAAAACATTTTTTTTTATGTCTTTGTCATCTTCATTTGGACATATTTTATTAATTCAAAATGATAATCCAAGCCAAATAGTGCTTTAGATTAGCCCAAGTAATAAAGGCATCTACCAACTTATTTTTTCTTGTGTTTGGAGTGAAGCCCAACCAACGTTCAAGTTATTTTTGCTTTAATTTTTGTATTAATTTTGTGCATGAAATTAATTCACGCAATAAAGACTCATTGAATCTTTAAAACATTTATTACAAGCGTAGAGTAAAACAAAGTAGTTCTATGAATTAGGGGATTTGATGTACTCGTTGTCTCCTCTTTGTTTGTAATCGACTTTGAATTATGTAATTAAGTATGCTTAATTTTATTAAGTAAACAATTTTTAATGTTTATAAATAGGCTCTTTTGAATGAAAATAAAAGAGATATGAAATGGATAATTTTTCTGAATTTTTTTTTAATTTTTGAAATTCAAAGTTGTTTGTAGTTTCTTTAAATTTCAGTAATCTTTCTTTACTTTTCTTTAAATTTACAGCTTTTAATCTTTATTTTCTACAAGTTTATTATCATTTAAGGTTATTTTAGTAGGTTCTTTGAATATTCAAACTTGATTTCTATTCATTTCTTTGAAGATGTTGATGTGTTTTACATAAAACTTTCAAGTTTTCAAAAACAAACAATTACTGTTTTATATTCGTAGTGCTGTTCAAATCACTAAACCTCAATTAATCTTCTTAACTACCTCATAAACCTTCCCTTTAACCTTATATCAAATTATTTGGTGTTTGGATTTCTTTTGCTAATTGATTTGGATGCATTAGACCTAATTGTTTGGAGGACAGACGATTGTTTTGATTTTATTGTATATTTTTTTATGATTGGCGGTATGATTAATGAAGCTAATGGGAAAAAAATAATAATAATTTCGAATTCTTTTTGACATTCTTTTTAAAAAAATAATTTTGAATAAAAAAAATAAGAAGAAATTTCATTGGGCAATAAGTTTTGTCCAAAATTTATTATCATAAAAATTAAATAATAAATAGTTATTGTTCATTGACATATATATATATATATGTCAATGAACAATTTAAAACAGTAATTTTAAATTATTATTTCCCTTAAAAAGGATTCAAACACAATAATTTTTCTAGGTTGATACACAATAGCTAAAAGTGGCATTGCAATAAATTAAAATGTTGGAAGTTTTATACATAGAATTTTAAAATTGCATATGTTTAATATAATATTTATATAGTTAATTTAAAAAATGAAGAAAAAAAACATTGAAATGGATGGATATATTGGTGAATTTAATGAATTGGAGGTAAGGTACAGGACATGACCCAATTCTCGTGGGTGTTGGCTCCTGGCGCAGCAGGCAACACTACTTCCACTCCAGCGTGGCGGGCACCCAACAACTACCAACCCAACCTCTCCTTATGATCACGCGCCGCCATTTCGCTGTGGATTAACATTGCCATCACTTACTTACGCATTAGATCCATCACGCGCTCCTTGTGAGAATAAGAACATAGTAAGTGTAGAGAGGGTACACGCGTAATTTCGGCAATGCGTCGGAATAAAGAAGCTGGACACTTGTTTCCGAAGTAACTACACTTTGGTACTCCCCATCACAACCGCTTTTAATTTTGGTTATTTTTTCCCGTACTCTTGTTCACCGTAAGTTCTGTAGGCTGCTTTTGGTTAAGTAATAAAATGTAAAAAAAAAAATTGTTTAATTTTGGAGTTTAATTGTAAAAAGAAATATTAATTTTTAGTAAACGATACTCAATAAAAATAACATCCCCTTGTCTTGCACAGTTATATTTAATATCGGGACACACCAAAATTAATCAAATCGAATTATAATTTATATTATTTCATATTTATTTATAAATTTTTATAAATTAAATTTATAGTTTGATTTTAATTTAAAAAATAAAAATTAATTAAATTAAACTAAATTAATAATATAATAAAATTAAATTTTTTTAAAATAAATACTCTAATATTTTTAAAAATATTTTTTAAAATAGGCTATTAAAATTTTGTTAATATCATGCTTATTAAAATTGTCATATAAATTAATAATATATTATTAAATAAATATTAATTGGAGAGTTGAATTTTATTTTTAAGTGGGATAATCTATTAATTATTTTGGTCATTTTCTATGATAGTTGGAGAATATTTTTTAAAATACTCTAATAATTTTTTAATTTTTCAAAATATGATTTTATTTTAATATTTGTTAAATTTATACCATATGTTAAAATTTTTTATTTTTTTATTTATTACTTTAATTAAATCAACCGAACCAATTATCCAAAGCGAATTCAAATAATTTTAATTTAGATATTTTTTAATATTACTTGATTTGATTAAGAGTTGAAATATTTTAAAATATATTTTATTAGTTTGGTTAAAAAATATTATTCTAAACCGACCAAATCGAACTATGAACATCTCTATTAGGGATGAAATTATATTGTACAGATGAATATGAGCTATTTAAAACAAAAAAAAAAAAAATTATTAGTTTATAAAAAAAAATTTAATTTGACTTATTCAAATCTAATTTTTTATACAAAATTAATTCTTGATTCACACATAATTAATTTTTTTATTTTATCCCTATTTAATACTCCCCTTGTATAAATTTCTATTTTATTATTTTCATTATCTTTCACTAAAATGTAAAAAATATTAAAAGAAAAATATTGGAAAAATAAAAGATCATATTCTTATTTTTATAAATTATAAATTATTTATAAATTATATTAATCACATTATTATTAAATTCCATATATATTAAAATTTTTAAAAAATTGAAAATTTATGGTTTTTTTACAATATAAAGTATCATATTTTCATATTTAAATTCATTATAATTAATTAATATTTATACATTTAAATTAATTATAATATATTTTTGAATTAAAAATAAAATAAACTTAGGCCTCTGTTTTGTAATATTTACAAAATAAATAACTAAAATTGTATGAATTTTAAATTTTATAAAATGGATGTTAAAAATATAAATATCAATTTTAAATTTAATGGTTGAACTTATGTATTCTTCCAATCACAACTCCATAGGATCTCGAAAATGAATAATATATGCTAATCCTGCGGTGGCTATGACTGTCCGTGAGTACTAATTATGACATTAAAATGAGCGCGACTACAGAGGATAAAAACAATTATTTTTTTATTTTTTTAAAATTCTGGAGATATATTTTTAGCTACCAGTTGCAGTACAGAGTGAACAGAGAGAGAAGGAGAGCAAGCTAAGCAAAGCAAAGGCAAAGAAAAAGAAAAAAAAAAAGAAAAAGAAGAAAATCAATGTCGCTTTAGATCACGACATTTCCTTCGTTTGCAAGCGCACTAACTTATGGTACTCTCTCTCTCTTTTCTTTTAAATCACTTGTATTTTTTTCTATCTTCTTCACGTACCTGAAATTTTTTATTTTTTTTGGTTCTTTTAAATTTAAAGTTTTTATTTTGGTGATTAATTTTGTTGAATGCCCATGTTTTGATGTAGGAATGGTAGATTTGGGACTTTTAAGAAGAACAATTTTCAGGTAAGTTGTAGATCTGATTCAAATTCAACTCATGATGTAGCTTTTTTTTTTCTAAGTAATTTTCTTTATTGGAACTAGATCTTTGTTCTTGGGATCTTCAATTAACTTTCTAGATTTTCATTTGCCTTTTATTTCATTTTCTTTTTTCATTTTTCATTTGTCATTTTTTTTCCCTTCTCTAATCATTTTGTTTATTTTTTAGTGTGTTTCAATTGATTTTTTAGATCACATTTTAGTATGGGTTGGCAGTGGTTCTAGACATACAGCCATGGCGTTTCCTGGGAAAAAATTATGTGGAAAATATTTATGTCTCATGTGTTTTTTAAGCCGGCCAACTAAAATAATTAGAAGGGGAAAAAAAGAGGTTCATTTTCCTTGTAATTTGCTTGTTAAACGGTTGTGTTAATGAAAATTATGTTGTTAGTTGATTGGGCACAAAAAGTGAAACTAAGTTAATTATTGCACTCAACAGTGAGCAAAACTGGTTCAGGCATTTCACATGTTGTTCTGACATTCTGAATTGAATTATAACGTTGTGGAAAAATGCAGGAACTGGGATTTGAATATCCGTGGTTATTGTTTATCTAGCCATGGGCAAATCACCAGGAAGATGGATCAAGACTGTGCTATTTGGAAAGAAGTCTTCCAAATCTAATTCTGCAAAAGGGAGGGAGGTA
>CANXYC011974614.1:0-12140 GCA_948193065.1 Aleurites moluccanus | reverse complement strand
TTAAATTCCTATGGTCGGATGCATGTGAAGAGAGCTTCCAGAAGTTAAAGACTTGTCTCACCACGGCACCTGTCTTAGCTTTGCCATCGGGTGAAGGAGGATATGCGGTGTATTGTGATGCATTAAAAGTGGGACTTGGTTGTGTGCTTATGCAACGTGGAAGGGTGATAGCTTATGCTTCGAGGCAGTTGAGGAAGCATGAGATAAATTATCCAACTCATGATCTTGAGATGGCTACAGTAGTGTTTGCATTGAAGATTTGGAGACACTACCTATATGGTGAGAAGTGTGAAATTTTCATAGATCATAAGAGTTTGAAGTATATATTTCAATAGAAAGATCTTAACCTTAGGCAAAGAAGGTGGGTTGAATTGCTTAAGGATTATGACTGTGAAATATTGTATCATCCAGGGAAAGCTAATGTAGTAGTGGATGCTTTGAGTAGGAAGTCCTTGGGAAGCTTATCCCATATACAAGTGAATAGAAGGCCTTTAGTGAGGGAAGTGCGGAGATTGCATGATATGGGGATCAGCTTGGAATTGTCAGATTCAGGAGTGTTGTTGGCAAATTTCCAAGTCAAGCTACTTCTCATTGATCAAATTAGAGAAGCTTAAGACAAAGACCCTCAATTGGTGAAGATAAAGAATGATGTAGGGTCAAAAAAAGCTCCAGGATTTAATGTGGCTGATAGCATGTTGAGGCATGGTAGCAGATTATGTGTCCCAGCAGTGGATGGGTTGAGAGATATGATTCTTAAGGAAGCACATCATACCAAGTATAATGTGCATCCAGGTGCAACAAAGATGTACCATGATATTAAGAATTCATATTGGTGGAGTGGAATGAAAAGAGATGTTGCAAAATATGTATCCAAATGTCTAACTTATCAGCAAGTCAAGTTCGAGCATCAGAAACCATCGGGGTTACTCCAAGAGTTGCCATTGCCAAAATGAAAATGGGAGAGGGTGACTATAGATTTTATGGTTGGACTGCCGAGAACTTCAAGGGGTTATAACTCGATATGGGTCATTGTGGATAGATTAACCAAGTCAGCTCATTTCTTTCCAGTCAAGACAACTTATGGAGCTTCTCAGTATGCCCAGATTTATATTGATGAGATTGTCAAACTTCATGGAGTTCCAGTTTTGATTATCTCAGATAGAGGTACTCAGTTCACCTCGAAGTTTTGGCAGAAATTGCAAGAATGTCTGGGTACTCAGCTTGATTTCAGCACAGCTTTCCATCCGCAAACAGATGGGCAATCAGAGAGGACCATCCAAACTCAAGAAGACATGCTGAGAATGTGCATTATAGACTTTGGAGGGAATTGGGATGCTCACTTGTCATTGATAGAGTTTGCCTACAACAACAGCTATCACTTCATGATTCAGATGTCTCTTTACGAAGCTTTGCATGGAAGGAAATGCAGATCTCCATTGTGTTGGGATGAAATTGGAGAAAAGCATATTGAAGGACCGAAATTGATAAAGTATACTTTAGAAAAGGTTCCATTAATTCGAGAACGGTTAAAGACAGCTTTCAGTCGCCAAAAGAGATATGCCGACCCAAAGAGGAAGGATCTTCAGTTTTCCATTGGAGATCTTGTATTTCTAAAGATTTCTCCAATGAAAGGAGTTCTACGGTTTGGCAAGAGAGGCAAGCTGTCTCCATGATTTATCAAACCTTTTGAGATTCTGAGTAAGGTTGGGGAGGTTTTATACAAGTTGGCTTTGCCTCCTAGCATGGAAAAGGTGTATTCTGTATTTCATGTATCGATACTTCGGAAGTATGTGGCCGACCCTTCTCATGTGCTTCAAGTGCCGGAAGTGGATCTCCAACCAGATTTGTCATATGAAGAAATCCCAATTGTAATTGTAGATCAAATGGTTAAGAAGCTAAGGAATAAGGAGATATCAATGGTTAAGGTGTTATGGAGAAATCAAGCTATGGAAGAATGTACGTGGGAAAGTGAACGAAGCATGCAAGACAAATATCCTCATCTATTTCAGGCTTAAGGCAGGGTATGATAAATTCGAGGATGAATTTATTTAAGGGGAAAAGATTGTAATATCTGCAAATTTTGTCATCTTAATTAATTGTATGTTTGAAGAATTTAATTAATTGAAAGTATGAATGTTTGAGAAATTTAGAAATTCTGGTTGCAAGATTTTGGTGAGGCTGATTGAATGATCTTAAAGAAATAATTTGAAAAAGTGTAAAACATAAAATTTGTAGATCTATGTATCATATTCAATTACGTTAAATTTCTTGATAAAATTCTATGTGTGTGAGGAGTTATGCCTCCTTGAGCAGGACTTGTCTGGTTTAATATTTCTGTAGGAAATTTGTGTATGTTTGAATTTTCTGGGAATGACTGAGACAGTTTGAGCTAAAAGTGTAAATATGAGAAATGTTCATTTATGTGTTGTGATGTTGGATGTAAAATTTCAGGAATTTTGGATATGTTAGACTCCTGCATGTCAATTTTAAGTGGCAAAAAGAATCAGGAAGTTTGGATGATTGTAGCTCATTTGCGAGCTGGTTAAGTGTATGTTGTCGAAGAAAGGTTTCAGCTCAACAGAGATTAGTGTTAGTGAGCCGGCAATGCGAAGTGGCAAAGTGACGAGGTGAGATTGCCGAGGTGTCAATTGGCGAAGAGACATAGGCGAGGTGGCATTATGCGAAGAGGGAATGTGCGAAGTGGCAGTTTACGAGCAGAGTTTGGCGAAGAGGGAATGTGCAAGGTGGCAGTTCGCGAGCAGAGTTTGGTGAAGAGGGAATGTACAAGGTGGTAGTTCACGAATAGAGTTGGCGAAGAGGTATTGTCAAGGTGGCATATGCGATACGGCATATGCGAGGAAGAGTTCGCGAGGAGAGTTTGGCGAGGTAGTATATACAAGGTGGCATATGCGAACTGGATTCGCGGAGTGGCTTATGCGAAGTGGCATTGCCGGGACAGATTGGCGAGTTGGGAAGTGTGAGCTGGGAATGGCGAGCTGGCTTATGCGAGGTAGCATTGCCGAGTCTGATTGGCGAGGCGAGTTGGCGAGCGGGATTTTGGGCAGTGGCCTATTTAACCCAGTGGTCAGTAGCGATTTTTCTGCACGATTTTCTTTCTTCTTTTCTTCGTTATTATTCTATTCTACTCAAATAAGTTCCATTTATTGTCTAAGGTATTAATACTCAAAATTAATACATTAAATCTCTAGATTAGCATATTTGAAGGCAGTAATTGTCAGATTCGAGCAGAATATCTTAGGAAATCCGTTTTTGGAGAAATAAGGTAAATTTCTTCAAATTTCATTTTCTGTTAGATTAATTAAGTCTAGCAGTCAGAGTAATTAATTAAGAGTGTATGGAATTTATTGCAAGCATTTTAAGGTTATACATTGTAATTAATATTGGAGGAATCAAAATTTATAGACTGTCATGAATAGTAGCGTGAACAGTAAATTCGAATTAAATGCAGATTTTTCTTTAAGAGACGAATTAAATTGATGTTGGGAATTAAGAATAGAGACTTTAAGATAATTAATTATTAAGAAATCATGTTGAGTATTATTGATTAAGGAAAACCCTAATTTTGAATATTTGGGAAAATTTCTAAGGAGAAGAAAATCAAGGAAATTGAGGAGAAATTGTTGAGCAAAAGTGTTAAAGGAAAATTCAAGGATAAATTGCGTTGAGGTAAGTATGAATATTGCATTTGTTTATTATTTCTTGAATTGATATGACCGAATATTCTTATTGTTCACCCATAAAATTTCCATATACTTGACATTGTATTATCAAATTATTAAATGAAGATTCCATGATATTCTAAACTGAAATTTACCATTTGTTTATGAGATGACTATGTATTTATATATATATATATATATATATATATATATATATATTGTGAGTGACTTGATCAACCTTCTTGGATCAAGTTCACATGATTCTTACTTAATAAACTTGATTGAAGTTATGCTATATATATATTGATGGTCTTGTGACCAATATATTTCTTGTGAGATGAAACCATATGACCCTATGGATAGAATGCTCTTCCCAATGAGAGTAAATTCATTGGTCCATCGTGCACTTTGGGAACCTAGCTGATAGGGTTCTATATCAGTGTTCCACCTAGAGGGGACCACGAGCTCTAGGCGTATGCCTGGCCAAGCATGCGTTTGCGATAAGGTAGCAAAGACTACCGATGCGCTCTGTTGTGACAGGTAGCATGGCTACTGATGCACTCTGTAGTTCTACCATGATATTTGATAGTGCTATTCAATTGTGAGCACTTCTGTTTCTTGTAAGCCTAACCACATGATGATTCTTACCCATGTTCTTGAAATTAATATTTCCTTTGGATTAACATATATATATATATATATATATATATATATATACGTATGTGTGTTTCTTTCATATTGCATATTCATATCTTACTGAGTTGAAGGCTCACTCCTCTTCTGTGGATTTCAGGTGGTAGTGTAGCTCGTGAGGGAGCTAGTAGAGAAGATCAAGCTTCTTGACTCATTCTTCCAATAAGCCTTCATTGTAATAATTTTGATACATTTATGTATATTCATTATATGGTATTATGGTATAGTTTGTATTGGAGTATACTCTAGAGCTCCGTAGTTAGTCATTTGGGGATGATAATATTTTGATGTATGATTTGTTATCTCATAGGTTACCCTTGTTACTTAGTGATGTGGGATGCATCTTTTGATTAGTAAAGAACAAGAGGGAATTATGAAATGATATATCTAAAGAAATGAATTATGCTTATATGAATTATAGAATGATATCTATATTTGATATAAATGTGTATGAGATCCAGAATATGTGAATTCTACGGGTTTATGATGGCTTTAAGTCTACCATTGCCCTAGGATCATCGCACTACTGGAGTTGGGGTGTGACATTAAAATATGAATTTTGTACTATTCATGTTGGGAATTAGATTAAAAATACAGAGAAGACTCTATCAAAATTTTTGTAAGACTAATAAATGTTAAACAGAGTTTGAATATTATTGAATAAGTTTAAGTATGATTAACATGTTTAACGGTTTTATGGGTGTCTGGTGACCTTATGTTTACCCTGCCCTAGGACCATCATGCCCCGAATCCGGGTCGTGACAATTATTTTTTTTTCTTGATGATATTAACATTTTACATATCTTATAAATACATTTATTTGTTTGTTTCCATGATTTGTTTATATTCAAAATGTTTATTGAATCAAATATTTATTTAATTAACGTGTTTAAAGTTGGTGGTTTATATTCAGTCATTTACGACAAGGGTATGTTACTTTAGTTCCTAACTGCGGTTTCTCTAAAGAAAAAAAATTATTTATATTAAATGTAAGCAATAGATGCTTTACATTAATTATAATCAATGATTTGATTAATTTATTATCGTTTTATATACTTACGATTAATGATATATTTGATTCCTCATACTTTTTTATTATATTGACAATAAAAGTAGATTTTATTATCTACAATATATTATCAATAATAGATGATATTATGTAATATCTTACATTTGAGAATAAAATATGAAAAAAATATTCAACGTATATGACACGTGATTATTTTATATTTGTTGTCAATAAATTATTAGAAAATATAATTATTTCCTTTATATTATTCAAAAATATATTAATCTTTATATAATATAATTATTTATTTATGATAGTTTTATAATGTCCAATCTCATATTATTATAATACTCTCCAATTCAACTTGTACAAGAATGTGAAACTGATGTTTCACATATGCGCATTTTTGTTCTTGTTGTGCCATGTATGTTCCTATACACCTTCATACCATTTAAAAATAGGGCCTCAAAGGAGGTTGGACATTTATGGGGGATTTGAATCCTCATTTATAATCAAATAATTAGACCTATGACAGACGATTTGTTTACTACCCGGTTCACTGATTGCATATTTGATGAGGCACATTTCTCGGCATTAGGGGGAGAAAGCCAAAAGCCTAAAGAATGTCGAAAAATTTATTGGAAGGAAAATGTCACACCCAACACCACCGATGCGATGGTCCTAGGGTAAGGGTAGGCATAAGGCCACTATAAACTTGTAAAACCCTTAACTAACCTGTCACATACATAAAAGCATACATTTTGAATGCAAAACATCATATCTTATAAATTTTCATTTTTTTTTATATCATAACATCTCAGCTTGTTCCCTACCGATCAAAAGATAGATCTAACATCAATATGGAACAAGTGAGAGTCTACCAATGCCATCCATGGCTAAAAAATCAATCTCATATCTCTCTACGGAGCTCTAAGGGAATGTATCTCAATAGACATGATCATATATATATACATAACAAAAAAATATCTCAAGATAATTATATCCAAGCTTCTTGTGAAGAAAAAATCAAGAAGCTCTATCCTCTGGATTAGCTCTCTCTTGAGCTGCACTAGCACCTGAAACCACAGAAGAGGAATAAGCCTTCAAATCAATAAGATATGAACAACATAATGCCTTAAGTAAATCAAGAATCTGAGTATTAAATCATGAACATATACATATACTTGGCATGGAAGAATTTTAAGTTTATATTTGAAGAAGAATATGAGTGCTTACAACAAATAGCACTATCAATCATAGATCAAATCATGGTTCTCATTTAGAACATAAAAATGCCTGCAATGGATGGCATTATCAATTCACATATAAGATAGAACTAATATCATATCATAACGTATCAGTAGCCTTGCTACCTTAACGAGAACATATGCTTGCGCAGGCATATGCCTAGAGCTCATGGCCCCCTCTAGGTGGAACACTGATAAAAACCCTATTAGCTGGGCTCCCATTGTGCACATGGACCAATGAATTTACTCTCATTAGGAAAAACATTCTATTCATATGTATCTTAAGGGATCATATATATATAAAAAAATACAATGAAATTTCAATAAATCTGAACTAGGTCAAGAGACCATTTAGTATTTGTATCAAGGCTCATTAATGATCTTGGTCCAAGGAAATAACCAAGTCATTATCATATATTAAAGGATTTCATAAGTAGGTCATCAAAGTAATAATGATATATCACAGGGAATATATATTTATATAAATATTTGACAATTCATCTTGTAAAGGGAAATATACATTTATGTAATTCATAACTTATCTCTCAGCAAATCTTTCCACTGTACCGACCAACAATTGATTAATTAACTAGCCTCATCAAATCCTTGAACTGTCCAAACCTAAACAAATCCCCAAATTTTATAAATTAGGGTTTCCTCCATTAATAATGCATAATATGATTCCTTAAAATTTTAACCATCTTATAGTATCTATTATTGATCCCTAACATCAATTTAATTTATCTCTTAAAGAAAATCTGAAATTATGAACTTAGTTACTATTTACGTCACTATTCATCAAACTCATCAATTTCTCGTATCTTCCATATCAACCATAGTTAATAGCCTTAAATGCTCTTAACCGGTTTTATATAGCTCATAAATAATTATTCTAACTACCAAAATCTTATTCTAAAAGAAAATAAAGTTTGGAGAAAATTATCTTATTTCCCCAAAATGAGTCCTTAAAGAATCTTGACCTTGATATGATGGCTGAAGCCTTTTAAATGAGAGAATATAATGATTTAATGCATTAATCCTGAGTATTAACGCATTAGAAAACAAATGGAACAGATCGGAGAGAGATGGGAGAAGAAATGAAGAACAAAGAAGGAAAGAGAAAAATTTATCATGAAAGGGATGACTACTGCTTCTCCATTAAATAATCCACCGCCTCGCTAATTCCCCGCTTCGCCACTTTTCATTTTGCTAAACCCACTTCGCCAAATTCCACCTCGGCAATTCCACTTCACAATTTTTCACTTCGCCAATTGCTACCTCAGCAATCCCACTTCGCCAATTGCCACCTCGGCAATCCCACTTCGCCAATTCTCCACTTCGCTAATTGCCACTTCGGCAATTCCACTTCGTTGATTCTCCACTTCGCCAATTGCCACCTCGGCAATTCTACTTCGCTGATTCTCCACTTCGGCAATTGCCACCTCGACAATTCCACTTCACTGATTCTCCACTTCGCCAATTGCCACTTCAGCAATCCCACTTCGCTGATTCTCCACTTCGCCAATTGCCACCTCGGCAATCCCACTTCGCCAATTCTCCACTTTGCCAATTGCCACCTCAACAATCCCATTTCGCCAATTGCTACCTCGACAATCCCACTTCGCCAATTCTCACTTCGCAAATCCCACTTCGCCAAATGCCACCTCGGCAAATCTCACTAATCCAGCTCGCTCAATTTTTATCCTCCTCGTAAACGAGGAGCCAACTCGCCCTACCTGTTCTGCCGAGCTGGAAAACCTTTCTCGCCAATTCACTCTAAACCAGCTCGCAAATGAGCTACTAACATCCAAACTCCTCAATTCTACAACTATCTATAAAACACATAAAGAAACATTTCTTTCAAACTTACACTTGACTCGCTCAGCCTCTAACATTCTCAAAACAAACAATAACATACTCATACTAACTGCACGAAATAACGAACTGCACATGCTCTGTTCGAGAAAGCATCACCTTCACATACACAAAATTTACAAAACTACCATACAGACT
The DNA here is from genome assembly GCA_948193065.1 of Aleurites moluccanus. Classification (NCBI taxonomy): domain Eukaryota; kingdom Viridiplantae; phylum Streptophyta; class Magnoliopsida; order Malpighiales; family Euphorbiaceae; genus Aleurites; species Aleurites moluccanus. The sequence goes on along the minus strand of CANXYC011974614.1, from coordinate 3,498 downwards.
TAAAGATAAGAAAATATAAATCTAAAACTTTTATATTTCATACTTATCTAAATATTCCAATGAAATCATAATACTGACTCACAAAATCTTACTCAAACGCACATTCTAGGATTCCCGAAATACTAATCTGGTCATAACAAACCATCAAATAAATAAAAAATAAATAAAATTAATAGGTATTATATTCTTCCTCCCTTAAATAAATTCGTCCTTGAATTTAAAGAACTCACTTAATCTTGAAAGAGGTGGACATACCTAGCTCGCATAGCTAGCTCACTTTCCCAAATGCACTCTTCTATTACTTGATTCTTCCATAAGACCTGAACCATTTCTATCTCTTTGTTCCTTAACTTTTTGACCAATTTATCAACAATTGCCACAGGAACCTCTTTATAAGTCAAGTCTGGCTGAAGATCTATTGCTTGAGCTTGCAATACATGTGAAGAATCTGCCACATACTTTCGAAGCATTGACACATGGAATACTGGATGCACACTATCCAAATTCGGTGGCAAGGCTAACCTATATGAAACCTCTCCAACTTTACCCAAAATCTTAAATGGTCTAATACACCTTGGAGATAACTTGCCTTTCTTGCCAAACCTTAAGACTCTTTTCATAGGTGAGACCTTTAAGAACATTAAGTTTCTAACCACAAACTGAAGGTCTTTTCTCCTTGGGTCCGCATAACTCTTCTACCGACTGAAAGCTGTCTTCAATCTTTCCCTTATGAGTGGAACTTTCTCTGCTATATACTGAATCAATTTAGGCCCTTCTATGTGCTTCTCTCCGACTTCATTCCAACACAAAGGAGACTTACACTTCCTACCATATAAAGCTTCATAAGGAGGCATCTGAACAGTTGGGTGATAACTATTATTATAGGCAAATTCTATCAATGGCAAGTGTTTATCCCAATTTCCTCCAAAATCCAGAATACACATTCTTAGCATATCTTCTAGAGTTTGGATAGTTCTTCTGGACTGCTCATCTGTTTGTGGATGAAAAGCTGTGCTGAAATCGAGTTGAGTACCCAAAGACTCTTGTAATTTCTGCTAAAACCTTGAAGTGAACTGGGTACCTCTATCGGATATGATGGAAACTGATATTCCATGAAGTCTCACTACCTCATCAACATAAATCTGTGCATACTGAGAAGCCGCGTAGGTTGTCTTGACTGGCAGAAAGAGAGTTGACTTTGTCATTCTATCCACAATTACCCATATTGAGTCATGTCCACTTGAAGTCCTTGGAAACCCCACAACAAAGTCCATGGTTATTCTCTCCCATTTAAATTATGGTAGAGGCAACTGCTGTAGTAGACCCAAAGGTTTATGGTGCTCAAATTTCACTTGTTGGCAAGTCAAACATCTTCCCACAAACTTAGCCACATCCTTTTTCATTCCACTCCACTAATAGGAATCCTTAATGTCATGATACATCTTTGTTGCACCTGGATGCACATTATACTTAGCACGATGTGCTTCCTTAAGAATCATATCCCTCAAACCATCAACTGTTGGAAACATAACCTGTTACCGAGCCTCAACATGCCATCAGTCACAATAAATCTTGGAGCCTTTTCTGATCCCACATCATTCTTTAGCTTCACTAACTGAGGATCTTTGTCTTGAGCTCCTATAATTTGCTCAATGAGGACCAACTTGACCTAGAAATGAGCTAAAAGTACTCCTGAATCTGACAAATCTAAACTGATTCCTGAATCATATAATTCCTGCATTTCTTTCACTAATGATCTTCTGCTCACTTGGATATGGGCTAAACTTTCCAAAGACTTCCGACACAATGCGTCTGCCACTATATTGGCTTTTCCTGGATGGTACAAGATTTCACAGTCATAATCTTTAAGCAATTCTACTCATCTTCTTTGCCTAAGGTTAAGATCTTTCTGCTGAAATATATATTTCAAACTCTTATGATCTGTGAAGATCTCACACTTCTCTCCATACATATAATGTCTCAATATTTTCAAAGCAAACACAACCACAACTGCAACTATCTCAAGATCATGTGTTGGATAATTCATCTCATGTTTCCTCAACTGTCTAGAAGCATAAGAGATCACCCTACTATGCTGCAGAAGCACACAACCCAGTCTTACTCTCAATGCATCACAATACACCGCATAACCTCCCTCACCCGACGACAAAATTAAGATAGGCGCCGTGGTGAGACAAACTTTTAACTTCTGGAAACTCTTATCACATGCATCTGTCCATATAAATTTCACTTGTTTGTGGGTAAGTTTACTCAAAGGAGTTGCAATCTTGGAGAAGTCTTGGACAAACCTTGTGTAGTAACCTGCCAAACCCAAGAAACTTCTAACTTCTGAAATATTTGTAGGTCTAGGCCAATTAAGAATTGCATCCATTTTCCTAGGATCAACTTCAAGCCCATACTTGTTCACTATGTGTCCTAGAAAGCCCACACTCTCAAGCCAAAACTCACATTTTGAAAATTTTGCAAACAGCTAATGCTCTCTCAAAGTCTGCAATACAATCCTAAGATGTTCTCTATGTTCTTCTTCATTCTTAGAATACACAAGAATATCATCAATAAACACAATAACAAACTTATCCAAAAATGGCTTGAACACCCGATTCATCAAGTCCATAAATGCAGCTGGTGCATTGGTCAAACCGAATGGTAATATTAGAAACTCATAGTGACTATATCTTGTTTGGAAAGCTGTCTTTAACACATCTTCATTCCGAATTCTTAATTGATGGTAACCTAATCTCAAGTCTATCTTGGAGAAATGACTTGCACCCTGAAACTGATCAAATAAATCATCTATTCTTGGCAAAGGATACTTATTCTTGATAGTTGCCTTGTTAAGTTGTCTGTAATCTATGCATAACCTCATAGAACCATCCTTCTTCTTCACAAAGAGTACTGGTGCACCCCATGGTGAATTGATAGGTCTGATGAATCCTTTATCAAACAAATCTTGTAATTGAGTCTTTAACTCTCTCAATTCCACTAGTACCATTCGATATAGAGGAATAGAAATTAGATCTGTGCCAAATAGCAACTCAATACCGAATTCTATTTCTCTATCTGGCGGCAACCCAAGTAACTCTTCAGGAAATACATTCGGAAACTCGTTAACGACAGGAATCTATTCTAAATATTTTGCTTCCTTTTGAGTATCTCGGATATATGCCAAATATCCTTCACATCCTTTCCTCATCAATCTCCTCGCCCCTAAGGCTGATATAATATTATATGGTGCTTCACCCCGTTCCCCTTGGAACTCAAACTCCTCACCCAAAGGTGGCTTGAAGACTAACTTCTTCCCATTGCAATCTATGGTTGGATAATACTTGGACAACCAATCCATGCCTAAAATCACATCAAATTCTAACACAGGCAACACGATCAAATCTACTTCTAAACTCTTACCACTTATGCTAACCACACAAGATGGATAAAAATCATGAACTTCAATCTCTTCCTCTAAAGGAGTCGATACTA
>CANXYC011974588.1:0-26216 GCA_948193065.1 Aleurites moluccanus | reverse complement strand
CCTGACCAATCTCATCACCTCTCATACTTTTTCTTCCAACTATATATTTCTATTCCTAGACCTATATGGATAATTCTTTGCATAATACCCTGATAATCCATACCCAAACCATACATTTATTTCAAAGTAACATTTTCCCGTATGCCATCTCCCACAAGTGAAACACTGGGGGTTTATATACCTCAAAAGGATAAAGTTAGCTATATACATGCTCATCAGCATATCAAGTATAAAATAACTTACTTCTGCTACAATCTTCATGAATGACTTCAAACATTAGCTTGGTAGTTTAACTGGTATTAAATTTTCAAATTCTAAATCCTTCTCTCATCTCAGAAGTCTGACTAATCCTTTAAATTCTTAAGCCTTTGTTTTACTAACACTTTTAAGGATAAATTCATCTATCACCAATTTCTTGGTTCATACTTGAAACATAACATCTTATCACAAAAAGTCTCTTTAAGAAATTCAGAAATCAAACCAGAATTACTTTAACATCACATAAGTAAGAGGTTACATCAGAATTTATATCTATAGTTCAACACAAATATGCTTACGTAACAATTTCTAATACACTTAAAATAGTCTATCATCAATCCATCAATAACAGTAGATTAACTAGCCAACTTACTATATGAACTAGACACTCTCCTGGAATAAGCAAGCACTATCATAACTTGATCTTCAGCTAAACATTACCCGAGTATCAACCATTAACTCTTAGGAAGCTTTTAAGCCCATGCTCCATACTTATTCTTATCTCTTGTTTGTATTATACCAAGCTCATTGGCTAACAGATCATAGAAATTGTCGAGATCATAAATCATTCTATTTATATAACACAGTTTATATTAGCTCTTAGATAGACTTCCAAGTTATAATCTAACCTTATGTCTCAATTATATTAAACAATAATACATACTGCTATCAAATTACCATCCAACAACTGATAAATTCAAGTATCTATCATCATAACTTAGATCAATTATACTTGTAAGCATGACTCTTAACTATTATTATATAAAATAAAATCTCCATTTAATTATCAGACAGTTCATCAGTCCTATACCTATTAAGGATCATTTACACATATTTGATAATTATCATACATACATGCATTCATCATTTAACTTTAATGTTACCTTAACTTATTTACAATTTTCGGCACATTTTTTCTTACATCATATCAATGAAATTAGCTATTAATAACAAATCACAACTTCTATCTCTCTAATCATATATAAATTCTTTCATTCACAGTCAAACATTATGTCTCTTCAATATCATAATTATTCTATAATGCATAATTTATACTATAAACCTAACATAATGTTATATCCTCGCATAACCATAGAATATATATCAATCATTTATACCAAAAGTTCATGATTCTAATCAATTCCTTACAGCTCTATAAAACCTTAAATCATATTACATATCATGAATTAAATTACCATTTCAAATCATTTCACATCTTACCATGATATAAAGTTACATCCAAATTGCCAAATACAGGAACACTATCAAAATTCATCAGAGTCATAAACTGTATTATCCATCCTCAATCAAGTGTAGATTTCACTAATCAAAACTTAGTGTATTACATTCTCTCCTTATAGATTTTCGCCTATGAGTGTTAAAATATAACTCTTACCTTCTCATCAACCATATGCACGTAACCATTTCTAATCAATTATTGATGATTTTAATATGTATTATCATTATACTCTTTTATGATCCTTTTTAGCATCAAACTTGATCATATCACCTGTTACTAATATAACATCATTCTACCATCCTTATACAATTTATTCATTATAAGTCTTCATCCATGGCTAACTCCAAATTACAATCATGCTCTCAAACTCTTGCTATATCATAACTTCTATCATTGTACATATCCACTTTCCTTAGCTCACAACATACTCCAAAGATGTTTCTTATATTCCTTCTTTACTCTTAGATTACACAAGAATATCACTGACAAACACTATGATAACATGTCTATAAATAATCTGAACACTTCATCCACTAAATCCATATCTAAATTCTTATCATTTATACCATTACAAATGAAAAAGTAGAAGTTTATAACTTCAATTTATTCCTTTAGAAAAATATAATAAATCTAAAACATTTTCAAGCAACTATTAAGCACACATAACTTCTTAGCAAAGTAATATAATACAAAGAAAGACATAATCCCTCAATCAATCACCACTGCGCCATCCAAGTCTTAGATGAAAAGAATACATGTGATTAGCAGTTTGGGAATTTGAACTTATAGTTGTACTATAGCAAAAACTCTCTTTCCACCTCTGCCTGTAGAAACTGATCCCGAAGCTTATGCCATTTGCTGACCTGATCCCTTACTAGCCTTTGAAGTCCTACCCAAGGTGCCTCGGTCCATACCTAATGATGGACCAACATTTTTCTCTCTATCCTTCTGAAATGTAGTTTGAGAAATCTGAGGTCTAGCTCCAAAAGTTGGTTGTGGATAATTCTTAAGTAAATGACTATGCTGTCCACATCCATAGCATGCTCCTGTCCTATGGAAATAAGGTCATCTATGGAACTTACCACATGTAGGACATAAAGGATTAGTTTTATGTGATGCAGATTTAACTGTACCATAACTCATCGGAGGAGCAGATCTGGAGGGATTCTGGCTTTGCTGTGATCTCCCAGTAAGTCTTTTATGCCTACTCTAGAGGGCTAACTATTGAGTCACTCCCATAATCTTCATCCCACTCTCTTGCTTAGAGGAACTACTCATTTTAGCTTTCTTCTTCTCTTTCCTCTCAAATCTATTATCCATCTCCCTATACTTTGAGGGTTTGAGCTTAAGGTACTTCTCAAATAATACCTCATCTACCTGAGGCATAACTAAAGGATATGTAGGAGGAACTGGCACCTCTGAAGTTACCTATATCGGAGGTACCTGTTGTTGTCTTTGCTGCATGATAAACTCAACTATCATCTTAGAATTCCTCTGTAGTTAATCTATCTGTCGAGCTATGTTAGCCACATACACCTGTGGCACATAAGGAACCTCATCACTTCCAATCCCATCTACTAAACATTTTTCAGATGGTAAATCCTGCTTGGGACGGCCTCGTCCTCGCCATTCAACATGTCATGGAGGCATTTCAATACTAATGAGGAGAATAAACAAACTTAGACTCATAACACATATTTAATGCAAATTTACCTAAAAGAATACACAACATAGACGAGACATGAATCATATGCTTCGTCGTAATCTTAATCAATACTTAGTCTAGGGAACATGCATATACATCTATCTTTCTATCTTAAGGATTATAAATCTATAGCTTTGATATGACCTTTGTCACACCACAACTCCAATGGTGTGACAGTCCTAGGGTAAGGGTAAGCATAAGGCCACCATAAACCCGTAGAACGCAACATAATTTGGGTCCCAAGTACATCACATGTTCCTATCATACATGTATTATCATTGTGTCATCTTAGCCTATCATGTCATTATAGGCTTTCCTATTTAAACTGAACAAGTTGTAAGGGAAACTTTAGAAGTATGCTTTCTAAGCAACTAATGTAATAGTATTTCCAAACATCATTACGGAGCTCTAAGGATAACTTCTCAATACATATATATATATATATATATATATATATAAGTACATACTTAATTGCAACATAATAGACAAAATTTTACATACCGAGTCTTCTTATGGAGAAAGGATCAAGAAGCTCTATCTTCAATATTAACTCCCTCACAGGCTAATCTAACACCTGAAATCCACAAAAGAGGAGTAACCCTTCAACTCAGTAAGATATAAACTACACTAACGCTTATAAGTATCATAAAGATATAGAAGATAAGTATGAACTTGAACATATATTCAATATACTTTTGGAATATCATAAGGAAAGAGATTATGAGAATCATGGCATAAGGAATCATAACATGAAAAATCATGGTTTCTTTAACATGTGAGTGTCCACAAAGAATGACACTATAAATCATATCATAAAATAGAAGTTATAACAGATCATAACATGAAATATAAGCGTATCAGTGCACCTTCTCACCTCAACGTCTCCATGTGCTTACGCGGGGCACATGTCTAGTGTTTCTGGTCTGCAACTAGGAGGGACACTGACTAAAACCCTATCAACTGGGTTCTCGATATGCACATTGGACCAATGAACTAACTCTCATTGGGAAGAACGTTCTATTTACATGTGGGTCATGAATTATATATAACTTGGACATATTATCAAGAAACATTGTGGTCACAAGACCATCATCACATGTTTATATATATATATATATATTCATTTAATTGTACAAATAGATATATAATAATCTTAGTCCAAGAAAATGATGACCAAGTCATTTATGCAAATCGTTCATTTAGAGGGTCTCAACTATTATGGTTAACATTCATGAATTTGTTGGCTTGGGTTCATTAACATTCATGAATTTGTTGGCTTGGGTTCATCAATAATGATTTAAGAAACATATATAAAGAAGAAAGAAATAACAAACATGGACTTATGAAGAATGACATACATTAATATAGTTCATACTTACCTCAAAGTAATTCCTTGCAAAATATTCTCTCTTATAATATGAGAAGCATGAATTATTCCTTAGTCTCTTGTGGTTTCCATTCCTAAATCAAAATCCCAATATCCACAAACTAGGGTTTAATCATACATGTTCATATGCTTGTAGTCCTTATGATTTAATCATCTTGAGAAGACTTATTATGCTTCCTAACATCCATTTTAATATCTCTTAGAAAAACATTAAAGATTGGAATGAATAGCTACTATTCCCCCCAAAACCCTAAATCCTTGAACATTTCATGCAATCCATAATAAATACTATTTAATGCTCTATACAACTTATATTCATCTATTCTAACCATTAATTAACTTATCTTAAACTTAGAAGTGAGTTTGGAATAAATACCTTGAATTCCTAGAAATGGAGAATCCTTGAGAAATCTAAAATCTTGAAGTTCTTAAAGGTTTGATTCTTGATTCCTATATTAATGGAGATGAAATAAGTATTTGAGAAGAAAATTTAATGAATTTGTGGGTGGGTAAAGTATATTTATGGAGAAAGAAAGCGAAAGAAACGAAATAAATGAAATTTTAAATTGAAGAAGGAGAGTCGGATATTTATAAGCTCGTGTCTTCACGACCGAGAATAGGTTTTACTGCCATGAAGGCCACTATTCACATTGGATTCAAAGCACTTCTTCACGGCCCTGAAGGTACATTTCATACCCGTGAAGACAAATATGAAGAGTTGGCTAATTTACATAGAAGCTTTTCTCACGGTGGTGAATGATGTCTCATGCCTGTGAGAAACACTTCATGCCCGTGAGGAAACTTCATGCCCATGAAAGGTTTGTTGATGAGAATCTCTCATGTTTCTCCATTCTAACTTATCCAAACTCAAACAATTCAAATGCAAACATGTCTAACATCTCAATTCCATATATAACTAATCACACATACATTCTAGGAGTAATGAAAACTCAATATAGCATTTTATATTATCTAGCATGCATACATACACAAAATCTTTAATGATTACCATCCAATTTATATCTATTCCTATCACACTCAATCTTTACCATGTAATTCATGTACTAGATATTACATTCTCTCCACCTTAAGAAAATTCATTCTCGAATTTTAAGAGTCACCTTGTTTTAAAGTAAATGGAGAAGTACTTGCCTCGTATGATTTGCTCGTTCTCCCAAGCACAATCATTGCTTGAATTCTTCCATAGAATATTGACCCTTATGATATCTTTTTTCCATAGTCTCTTGATTGTTTGATCTATATTGGTGACTAGAGTCTCTTAATACATTAAATCTTATCGAATGTCCACCGTTGGAACTTTTAACATGAGAGAGGGGTCGGCAACATACTTTCGAAGCATCAACATATGAAATATTGGATGAACACTGTCTAAGTTGGGCATGGCTAACATGTAAGAAATTTTTTCAATCTCGTGCTCTGAATCCCTAACTTATATATCATCTTAGCACTCTATACAATTTTTAATTCTTACGTCTGTACTTGTCATTAAAACACTTTCATCCATCTTCAAGGGACTATTAATCGTCTTAGTATTATTCCTTGAACACTTATTGTGTTAGGATTTTCCAATTTTTGACTTATGATACCATAATTAAACACGTCATTCCATCTCATAAGTACCTTTAAAATTCTTTGTTTACCAATTTCCTTAAACCTTTGATAATATATTCTTATCATTAAATCATGCGGATATTCATACTTTCATGTTTTATTGAAATCCTCACATAACTATACTTGTATCCTTCATTATGAATCCAAACCTTTTGTTGAACTAAAACAATTATTTTTGCTTCTATCTAAAGACTCTCATCCTGATGACTGACTTACAACTTGTCTCAAACCCTGACCAATCTCATCACCTCTCATACTTCTTCTTCCAACTATATATTTCTATTCCTAGACCTATATGGATAATTCTTCACATAATACCCTGAAAAAGAAGAGTCAGATATTTATACGCCCATGTCTTCACACTCGTGAATAGGTTTCATGACCGTGAAGGCCACTGTTCAAATTGGGTTCAAAGCACTTATCCACAGTCGTGAAGGGATGTTTCACTGTCATGAAGAAGAATCTAAAAAGTTGGCAAATTTACATAGAAGCTTTTCTCACGGTGGTGAATGATGTCTCACGCCCGTGACAGGATTGTTGATGAGAATCTCTCATGTTTCTCTATTCTAACTTATCCAAACTCAAACAATTCAAACATAAACATGTCTAACATCTCAATTCCATACATAACTAATCATACATACATTCTAGGAGTAATGAATACTCGATATAATATTTTATATTATCTATCATGCACACATACACAAAATCTCTAATGAGTACTATCCAATTTACATCTATTCCTATCACACTCGATCTTTTCCATGTAATTCATGTACTGGATATTACAGTTTTTCCCTTCAAATTGGAGGGTTTTCCATGTAAATCTTTTATGTTGTGGTTGTGCTATTATTATCAATAATTGTAATTGTGATATATTGTAGAATTAATTATTCGAGATATAATTTTGTCTAAGGAGATTGGGTTTTAAGTGAGACCACTTGTGGCTCCTCCAATCTTTCCTGAGAATTATTCTTGGTATAGTTTTTGGTACAATTATTCATACACTATAATTATTGCTTCTGTTGCATTCTCTATTGGAAATTATATCCTCCTTGATACACACAAGTGGGAAGAAGTATACATCGTATTTTTCCTAACAACTAGTATCGGAGCCGATTATTTTTCAATATCATAGCAGCTCAAAGAATTGTAGATCATGGGGACTGTTTTATAGCAGTTTGTGAATACTGCTACATTCGGAACACTGAGTTTTTCTGTGTGTATTTATGTCTCAAGAAAATAGTATAGATAAAAATACCAGTAGAATGGTATATTTAAATGGAGAAATTATCAATTATAGAAGGAAAAATTAAAGAACCTTATATATTGTAAACGTTGTTATTCTCCTCTAACTGGTACAAAACCAGCATCAATGGAGGTAGAAGATTGGAAGATTTTAGATAGGCAAGTTGTGGGTTATATTTTCCACTGGATAGATGAAAATGTCTATCATCTTGTTTCTACAGAAACTTCTACAAAATCTTTATAAAACAAGTTAGCTGAATTATATGGTGGCAATACTGGAGGAAATAAACTATGCTTGATGAATAGATTGATGAATACCAAGTATAAAGATGGTACTCCTGTTTCTAATCATTTGAATAAGATGTAGGGAATTATGAATCAACTTGCGAATTTGGGAATTTCCTTCAATGATGAAGTACATGGATTGGCAATTCTCAATTCACTGCTAGAAAGCTAGGAAACATTCAGAATGTCAGTGATCAATTCAACCCTGCAAGGAAAGGTGACTGTAAATTAAGTAAAAGCCAGCATATTGAATGAAGCAATAAGAAAGAAGCTTCAGCACCGTCTACATCTAATTTTGAGGCTCTGGTCACAGAAAGTTAGGGGAGGAGCAAAAGTTGAGGCCCACAAAAATGTGAAAATAATAGAAGCAAGTCTAGATCCAAAAAGGATGTTGAGTGTTACCACTGTGGACTGAAAGGGCACATGAAAAGAAATTGTAGAAAATTTAAAAGGGATTAACAACAACAACAATGAAAGGATGATGTCAAAGATCCAGTTACTGCTAACACTGCAGAGGCTTACATTCTCAGAGATATTGATGTATCTGAGATTGTAAACATTATAGCAAATGAATAATGTTGGATGATCGACAGTGGCGCCTCTATCCATGTTACTTCTAGAAGAGATTTTTTCCTGTCTTAGACACCTGGAGATTATGGTGTAGTAAAGATGGGGAATAATGACACATCAAAAGCTGTTGGTATTAGAGATGTATGCTTAGAGACCAACATTGGGTGAAATCTAATACTGAAAAATGTCAAACACGTACCAGATATGAGATTAAACCTAATCTCTGTAGGAAAGCTGACTGATGAGGAGTATGACAACAACTTCAATGGTAATCAATGGAAGCTTTCCAAGGTCTTTATAGTGGTGACCAAAGGAAGGAAAAAATCTTCATTATTCGTAATAGAGGCCCATATCTGTAAAGATATGTTGAATGTGGCAAAGGAAGAAGTATCGATAGAACTGTGGCATAGAAGGCTTGCCATGAACGGCACACTCTTAAAGTCTTAGTGTGAAAGGCACACTCTTGAAGTCTTATGTTGATTATTTTGTTACATTTATTAATGATCATTCTAGAAAGGTATGGTTATACACCTTGAGTACTAAGGATCAAGTAGTAGATGTCTTCAAGCAGTTTCATATAAGTGTTGAAAGGGAGACTGGCAAATGCTTGAAGTGCATCCACACTGACAATGGTGGTGAGTACTTAGGATCCTTCACAGAATATTGTAGAGATCAGGACATCAAGCACCAAAAAACTCCTCCAAAGGCTCCACAATTAAATGGTCTAGCAGAAAGAATGAATCGCACCATTGTGGAGAGATCTAAAAGTATGTTGTCACATGTGAAATTGCCAAAAATCTTCTAGAGAGAAGTTGTGAGGACAACAACAAATATGATTAATCTCTCTCCTTCAGCAGCTCTAGAAGGAGACATTCTAGAAGAAGGACAGCTCCTGTGACCATTTGAGAGTGTTTGGTTGTAGAGCTTTTGTGCACATCCCAAAAGATCAGAGATCTAAGCTTAATGTGAAGACCAAAGAACATATCTTTCTAGGATATGGTCATAATGAGTTTGGTTATAGACTATATGATCCTGCAACAAAGAACATAGCTAGAAGTTGAGATGTGGTGTTCCTCGAGGATTAAATAGTAAAAGGGGATGAGAAAGTTGTCCAGAGACCATAGCAGAATAATGATAATCTTGATCCAGTACCTTCACCAACTATCGGGATTCAAGGTGAAATTGAAGCCAGTGATGAACAATAATAAGGTATTGATAAACAACCATCAATAGGAGAAACACCATTAAGAAGATCCTCTAGGAGACGTATATCTTCTAGAAGATACTTTTTTACAGAGTACATGTTACTGACTGACGGGGGAGAACCTGAAAGTTATCAAGAAGCCTTGGTTGATGAACACAAAGAAGAATGGATCAAGGCCATACAAGCTGAAATGGAGTCATTGCATGAGAATCATACCTATGAGCTTGTGCAGTTGCCTAAAGGAAAACAAGCACTGAAGAACAGATGGGTGTTCAAATTGAAGGAAGAAGGAAATACCACAAGATATAAGGCAAGGTTGGTTATAAAAGGCTTCAATTAGAAGAAAGGAATCAACTTTGAAGAAATTTTTGCACTAGTAGTGAAAATGTGATCCATTAGAACAATTTTAAGTTTAGCGATAAGTCTAAACCTAGAAGTTGAATAAATGGATGTAAAGACTGCCTTTCGTGGTGATTTAAAGGAAAAGACCTATCGGGAGCAACCAGATGGCTTCAAAGTCAAAGGCGAATAAAACATGGTTTGCAGATAAAAGAAAAGTTTATATAGATTGAAGCAGGTGCTTAGACAGTGGTATAAGAAGTTCAAGTCATTTATGATAGAGCATAGATATAAGAAGACTACGACACATCATTATGTTTATGTCAAGAAATTTGCAGATGATAACTTCTTTTTCCTCTTACTTTATATAGATGACATGTTGATCATTGGCAAGGATGTTCAAAAGATTGAGAATTTGAAAAATGAACTCAGTAAATCCTTTTCTATGAAGGATTTGGGGCCAACAAAACAAATTCTTGGTATGAAGATTCTCTGAGATAGAAAAACAAAGAAACTATGGTTGTCTCAAGAATAGTACATTGAGAAAGTACTTAAACGGTTCCAAATGGATCAAGCCAAACCAATGAGTTTACCTCTTACTAATCATTTCAAATTGAGTTCTAAATAGAATCCCTCTACAGAAAAAGAGAAGGAAGAAATGGAAAATGTTTCATATGCTTCAGCAGTAGGCAGCTTGATGTATGCACTAGTATGCACAAGACTAGACATTGCATTCGCAGTAGGAGTTGTGAGTAGATTTCTTTCAAATCCTGGCAAAGAACATTGGACTACAATAAAATGGATTCTCATGTATCTTCAAGTCACTTCTAAAATGACACTTTGTTTTGGAAGTGGGAAGCCTATATTGGAAGGATACTCTGATATGGCTGAAGATATTGATTCAAGAAGATCTACCTTAGGATACTTAATTACTTATGCAGGGGGAGCTGTGTCTTAGCAATTAAGATTGTATAAATGTGTTATGCTCTCTACTACAAAAGCAGAGTTCATTGCAACTACAGAAGCTAGCAAGGAATTGTTGTGGACGAAGAAATTCTTGTAAGAGCTTGGAGTTAAGCAAGATTGGTATACCATGCACTGTAACAGTCACGGTTGCTATCCATCTCAGTAAAAATGCAATTTTTCATTCCAGATCGAAGCATATCGACGTGAGATATCATTGGATTAGAGATGTACTAAACTCAAAGCAATTGGAACTTGAAAAAATTGACACCAATGATAACGGTTCTAACATGTTAACAAAGTCTTTGTCCAAGGATGAGATTGAAAACTGTCGAAAAATTGCAGGAATGGCAAAGCCCTCCATATAGTCAGGAGGGGGAGATTTGTTGGCAATAATCCCTTCACATGGAGGGTTTCCTACAAAGTTTGATAATGCATATTATGTTTAACAAAAAAGTTAGCAACTTTCGGTGCATAAATGCACGCACTAACAACCAACCAATTTTGTTGAAAAATTGGTGTTTAGGCAAATTCATTCAAGCAAATTTTATGAGTTCTATTGAGTAATTGGAAGCTCAATAAGGAGAGAAGAGAAAGAGAGGGAAAGTTGAGGGTGTTTTGCACTAGGTGAGTATGCAAGAAAATATAGTGTTCCAATTTTCCAAATTTCTTTTGTATTTCCTCAAGTCTAAATAGTACTTGAGAGGTTATATTTTATATTCAAGTTATTTATTAGTGGAGATTTTATTCAGAGTTTGACCCGTAGTTTTTCCCTTCAAATTAGAGGGTTTTCCACATAAATCTTTTGTGTTATGTTTATGCTATTATTATCAATAATTATAGTTGTGATATATTGTACAATTAATTATTCGAGATACAATTATGTCTAAGGAGATTAGATTTTAAGTGAAACCACTTGTGACTTCTCTAATATTTCTTGGGAATTATTTTTGGTATAATTTTTAGTACAATTATTCATACACTATAATTATTGCTTCCATTATATTCTCTATTGGAAATTATATCCTACTTGATAAACACAAGTGGGAAGAATTACACATCGTATTTTTTCCAACACTATCAAAGCTTAACTCGCAAACTTCGACTCCCTGCTGGGCATTCTCTTCATCAAAGAAAACCACCTCCTCCTCATTAGATTGTATTAGTATAGAAGCTATGAAGTCAAGCAACACATACCTGGATTAACTAGAGTGAAGTAAAGCACAATGCATTTAGTAACACTAGTAACCACAAAAACCTTAAATAGGAAGAAACCTTAGAGAAAGGAAGAAACCCTAGAGAAAAGATAGAGACCTCACTACCTAAGAATTTTTGTGATTCGGAGTTAAATGCATTTTTTTTTCTTTTTCTTTTATTATATTCAATTAACATCATAAAATTTTTTTATATATTTCATCCATGTTTTATTTTTTCAATTCAACAAATATTTTAAGTTTAAGTCATTATTTCTCCAACTTATAAAAAAAATTATAATAAATATTATTTTTATTATTTTAGTTTAATAATTATTAATTAAATTTTTTTACTCTATCACTACTTTTACTAATCCAATTAATTTTATAAATGTTTAATTAACATATTTTTCCATCAACTTTAGTTTATTTAATTTATTTTATATTTATAATTTTATTATATATCATATATTATAACATATCAAGTATAAAACACGTATTAAATGGCTAGTGTAGTAAAAAGTTCAAATCCATTTCCAGACTCGAGGCCTTATTCAGCTCACCTGACAAAAAATCGGATATCATATAGATTTTAAAAAATTAAAGAGTATTATTAATTGGCTTATTAAACTTTATCATCACATCATTGTTATTTATAGATCTCCTAAATATTTTATTATTTTGATGGATTGGGTAAATGATTCCAGTGATTATTGAGGTTGGTTCTATTTTGATCACTAATTGGCAAATTGTTGCAGACTGACCCCTAAACTTTTTTAACATTTTCATTCGATGATCATCAGTCCCATTTTTTGCCAGATTGGCACACGTGGCTTACACATCAGCCAACTATGATAAAAAAGCATGCCACTTCAGAGACACGTCAGTGACACATGGATGTACTTTGATGAGTCAGCATCTACATCATCAAACAGATTTTTTGAATAATGGGGCCCATTTTTATTGTTCACTGAATTTGGACCTAATGAATATTTGCCATGTGTCATATTAGAAAATTAAAAAAAAAAAAAATTATACACGTCCAGTCACATTTATCTCATAGATTGCTTCATTTTCTCTCTCTTTTTTATTGCTTCACCAGAAAATCTCACAAAAAGATCTGATTTGAATTCTGTCAATTCTTTAC
This sequence comes from Aleurites moluccanus, assembly GCA_948193065.1. NCBI lineage: Eukaryota > Viridiplantae > Streptophyta > Magnoliopsida > Malpighiales > Euphorbiaceae > Aleurites > Aleurites moluccanus. The sequence continues at coordinate 13,045 of CANXYC011974588.1, read as the reverse complement.
TTTGAATTGATTAGGATTAGAGTTAATAGAGAGACTGGCTAAAATTTGTGTGGGAATTATCACGATATGTAAAGAGGAATAGGGACAGTAAAAACTAGAGGAGCAATAGAAGAAGTCAACAACACATGGTGTTTAGGGTTGGAAGAAGCCAATTTATCGAGGGAATTACTTAGCTGGAGAAGAAGAACTGCATCGATTATAGACTGGCGTCGTCGAAAATAAGAGGAGCAGGCTCCCATTTACTATAAGTATGCTTATTTGCCTAGGGTTGTTATTGTTTCATTGGTAATGAAAGCATCTTGTATTTGTATTGCGGGAAATTTTAAGGTTTATATTTTTTAACCACACTGTGTTTGAAAGATGTTTGGTAGCTTTAATGTTAGGGTTTTTTGTCTTGGTTATCATTGAAAATTTATAATGTTGTGTTTGTATCGATGAATGTGAATGAGTTTGTTTAGAAGTATATGGTTTTGGTTTATGGTTTTGGCTTTGATTTTGGATATAATTTTATTCTAGTTTAGGTTTAGGATTTCTGTAAATATAGAACATGGGACTGTGTTAGACTCCTTGGGTTTGATGCTGATTTTGATGATAACAAAACATATCAATGTCCTAATTATGCTAACAAATTTATTTAAGTTTATCAAGGAATGAGAAATCATGACCCATGATTATTCATAGGTTTAACACAATTTCATAGAGTGCATATATTAAGGAGGAGCATATTTGAGAAATGCAACAAATTAATATTCAAGTTGCAGGTTAAAGGAAAGTAGCAGCTGCTACTAAGAATGTAGTGCCTACTACTTAGTAAGTCGCAGTCACTACACAATATTCATAGCCGCGAAATTCAAATTCAAAAGGTCTAGAAGTTCAGGGGTCAGAGTGAGCAAATTTATTTAAGTTTAGCACCCACTACTTTTATGTAGCGCCCACTATTAAGTAAGTAGCAGCCGCTACCTATTATTCACAACTACTACATTCAATCCAGAAGATCCAGTAGCTTGAGTATGAAAGTGTAGCCCCGCTACAAAGTATGTAGCGCCCGCTACTTAAATAAATAGCCCTGCTACTTTTGTGCAGCGCCCGCTACTCTGAAAAATCAGATGTAAAAAATTAGCCATTGAAAAAGCTGTCAAAAGGCATTTTAAAGACATAACAACTATATTTCATCCAAGAGTATAAATATGAGTTGGTGGGAAGCTTAAAAATGAGAGAATAACAATTGAGAACTTATTATTAAGCTATTGCACTAAATCATTCATATTTATAGCTTAAAAAGCTTATTTATTGTAAAACCATTTTTGTGAGCTATTAGTTGTAAATCTTTGAGTTGTTTAAGACTCATTGATTGTTTGAGAGTTGGGAAAAAGTTAAAGGGGATTTTTCTTCTTCTCATCTCTTGTAATTCTTAAGGGTTTGAATGTGAGCCTTAGTAAAACACTTATATAGGTTTGAGTGTGAGCCTTTGATAAAACACTTATGAAGATTTGAAGTGTGAGCCTTTGATAAAATACTTATGAAGGTTTGAAGTGTGAGCCTTTGAAAACACTTTGTAAGGTTTGAGTGTGATCCTAAACACTTGGGTTTGATCTTGCACCCGCAAAAGGATCAAGTAAAATACTCAAGTGTGATCTTAAGGAATGGATGTAGGCAAGTGTTGGCCAAACCACTATAAAATTCTTCTGTTTGATTTTTTTTCCTTCCTTCATCTTATTAATTTTTAATTTGCCCTTAATTTGTAATTCCAACCAATTCACCACCCTCCCCCCCTCTTGGTTTCCAAATGGACTTTTAGATTGCTTTATAGCAATTAACATGGGGGTTTTGAAATTTTACGTAGGGTATTTATTATTTTATTCTAGTTAGGATTGTTGGGTAATGAATTATGTTTGTTGTGATGTTGATGGATTATTGGGTAATGAAGTTATGTAGTTAAAAATATTTTGTCAGTTGCTGAATATGTTTTCCTGTAGTCTTGATTCTTTAGTATTAAATTTTTTTTTTGTCAGATTGTATAATAAATTGCCCTTGTGTTTTAATTTGTATTTTGACTTTTTTGTAGCCAATAGCTCTTAGTATTGTAGCATTAATTTGCATTATAGTGGGGTATATGGTGAGGAAGGGTATTTGAATGGGTCAGTAGCTTATTTTGATTACTGTTCAGCTAATAGGTTGTCTATGTTAGAATTATATAGAATGGTGGAAGAGTGTAATTTAGGGGAGAAATATTGTATTACTGGCAAAGATCTAATACTGGCTATTGTGAGGGTCTTAGCTAACTGATAAATGATAATGACATAGTTGCAATGGGTTACAGCCTTGAGAACCAAAAATATGTAAATGTTTTTGTTAAACCCTCAACTAATAATAGTAGGGATGGGGTTGCTGATGTGGTTGGAGATATTGTTAGTGATATTAAACAACAAAAGGAAGAGAAAAGTAAGAGAAAAACATGACAACATGTTGATATAAAAGGTAAAGGGATTGATGTTGAAAATATAGGGTCTGATGGTTGTGACAGTGGGGATAGTTTAGGGAGTGATGATGATGATTATGAGGATCCATCTACAAAGTTTGTAGACAATGATTATGACTTAGAGGATAAGGATGATGATTTGTTTGAGAACTATATTGATAAGGACTTAGAGAGAGACATTAGCAAAAGACCAACCAATAACAAGCTTGTAGTAAATCCAATAGTAGGAAACATAGATGTAGAAGCTGATGATACTAATATTGCTCCTTCTGATGAGCTTATTTTTACATCTAAGACAAACAACGATGGTGAGATTAAAAAAAATATAAAGATAGGTATCCTGCTTTTAATGCTAAGAGAATAATGTCTAATCCCACACTTGTTGCTGGGATGAAGTTCAAATCATTAGAAGAATTTAAGGAAGTTGGTAAGCAGTGGGCTAGGAAGAATAGGTGGCAAATTTGGTTTAAGCCAAATGACAAAAACATATGCAAGGCAAAATATGTAAAGGGTTGTCCATTTTATGTATTTTGTAATAGAATGGTTTAAAAAAAAAAAAAAAAAGAAACAATGCAAATTAAATCTGACATTTTTTAGCATACTTGTAGTAAAGACCAAAACATTAGGCAAGTTACATCGAAGCGGTTAGCAAGGACATACCTTGAAAGGTTTAGGGTGGGCCCTAATTATAGCTTAAATAGGATAATTAGAACATTACAAGATGACTACCATGTCTATATCACCAAGACAAAGGCATGGAGAGCAAGGAGAATAGCTTTTAATCTCATTCATGGTGATGAGAAATATCAATTTTCAATCCTTAGAAACTATAGACTAAAGATTTTAAGAACCAACCCAGGGAGTACAATTTAATTTCTTGAAGATAATGTAATACTTGTTACATTTTTTTTATGCATGTTTGTTGAGGTGATTGTGGTTAAATTGATGTTTTGAGAATTCCAAAAAAAAAATCTATATTTAGGTATGATCTTATAAGTCAGTTTTCAGGACCTTAAAGGAACAATTTGGAAAGGTGTAAAACATAAGAGTTATAGATTTATATTTTATCTTTAAGTCTATAAATCAGGTTTGTAAGATTCTATGTGTCTGAGGAAATATGCTTTCTCGATCAGAACTTGTCTAGTTCTTTATTTCCTGCAGTAAGCCTGAGTTTGTTGTTTATTTTTATCTGTGGAGACTGAGTAAAGTTTGGGTGAAATTTAAAAATTTATCATAAATGGTATAGATCTTCTTTTGATATGAATTTTAGATATGTTGGACCCTAAGTGTCTATTTTAAGTGACAAAAAGAATGAAGGAGTTTGAATGTATATAGCTTATTTGTGAATCTGGTTGTAGTGCGAGTTGGCGAGGAAAGCTCCTCGGCAGAAATAGGTAGTGAGAGATGGCTCCTCGATTTTGAGGTGGAAGGAGGCTGATCGAGCTGGAGAATTGGCGAAGTGGCATTGTCGAAGTGGAGAATTGGTGAAGTGGCATTAGCGAAGTGGAGCATTGGCGAAGTGGGATTGCCGAAATAGCATTGGCGAAGTGGAGAATTGGCGAAGTGGCATTGGCGAAGTGGAGAATTGGTGAAGTGGGATTTGGCGAAGTAAGAATTAATGAGGCAGTAGCCTATTTAAAAAGAGTAGCAGTAGCCATTTTTCACGATAACTTCTTCTCTTTTCTTTCTTTCTTCTTCATTTCTTCTCCTATCTCTCTCCAATCTGTTCCATTTATTTTCTAATGCATTAATACTCAGAATTAATACATTAAATCACTAAATTATCACATTCAAAGGCTTCGATCATCATTCCAAGCTCAGATCCATCAAGAACTTATTTTTGGGAAAATAAGGTGATTTCCTCCAAACTTCATTTTTTCTCTTTAGATTAAGATTTCTGATAATTAGAATAGTTATTTATGAGTATATAGCATTTATTATGAGAATTTAAGGCTATTAATTTTGATTAATATTGGAGGTACTAGAATTTATGAATTTTGATAAAGAGTGACGTGAAGAGTAAGTATGTCTTAATTTTCAGATTTTCTTTAAGAGATGAATTAGTTGATGTTAGGAAACAATAATAGAGACTACAAGATGGTTAAAATTATAAATAACCTTATGATGTATTATTAATTGAGAAAATCCTAATTGTGAGAATTTGGGAAATTGTCATAGGAGAAGAGAACTCAAGAAAATAGAGGAGATTATTGAATGAACAAGTAATTGAGGGAAATACAAGGATAAGTTACTTAGAGGTAAGTATAAACATTGTATATGCATATTGTTTCTTTGAAAGTGAATGTTCAATCTTTCCTAATATTTATTTATATGATTCTCATATTTTGAAATATTGTATTATACACCTATTAAATAAAATTCTCACAATGTTCTCAAATAAATGATAATTTGTTCTATGTAATCACATTATATGTTTTAAATGACTTGATCATTCTTCCTCGGACTAAGCTCATATGAAACCTATTTATTAACTTGAATGAATTCATATTTATATATTAATGGTCTTGTGACCAATATGACTCTTGTGAAATTCAAGCTATATGACCCATGATATGTATATGTATAGAACGTTTTTCCCAATGAGAGTAAATTCATTGGTCCATTGTGCACTTTGGGAACCTAGCTGATAGGGTTGTTATCAGTATTCCACCTAGAGGGAACCATGAGCTTTAGGCATATGCCTGGCCAAGCATATGTTCTGCGATAAGGTAGCAAGGCTACTGATGCACTCTGCAGTTCTATCATATGATTTGGCAGTACTAATCGATTGTGAGCACTTATATTCTTATAAGCATAACCTTATGATATTTCCATACCCATGTTCCTAGGCTTGACCTTTACATTGCATATTTATATCTTACTGAGTTGAAGGCTCACTCATCTTCTGTGGATTTCAGGTGATAGTGTAGCTCGAGAGGGAGCTAATATAGAAGATAGAGTTTCTTGATTCATTCCTCCAATAAGACTCTATGTAATTCTTTTGGGATATATATATATATATATATATATATATATATATATTCATTAGTTGTATGATAGTATTGTATATATAAGGTGTATACTCTAGAGCTCCATAGTTAGCTATTGAGGTTGATAAAATTTTGATGTCTGAATTATTTCAAATTGGGCTGCCCTTGTTCCTTATTGATGTGGGATGTATATTTTGATCGGTAAGGAATAAGAGGAAATCATATGATGATGAATGTAAATGTATGAATGGTGTTTGCATGAATCATAGAAATGAATATTTATAATGATAACCATATATGATGTGGATATATATTGTGTATAAGATCCAAGATATGAGTGTTCTACAGATTTATGGTGGCCTTAAGCCTACCCTTGCCCTAGGACCGTTGCACCACTAGAGTTAGGGTGTGACAGAGGTGGTATCATAGCTATAGGTTTATAATCCTTAATATAAAAGATAGATAGATGTGCATAAGCCCTAGTATAATTGTTGATTAAGATAACTACGAAGCATAGGATTCGTGTCTCGTCCATATTGTGTCTTCCTTTGGTATATATCCGCATTAAGTGTGTGTAGTGAGTCTGATCTTGTTTTCTCTTTTTATCAGTATCGAGATGCCTCCTCACCGTGGTAGAGGATGAGGTCGAGGTCATCCTAGATGAGATTTGCCTTCTAAAGAAGGTTCTGTGGGTGGAAGTGGAGGAGATGAGGTTCCTCCTGTGCCACTAGTAGATGTGGCTAATATGGCCCAATAATTGGAACAGCTGCAAATGAACTATGCAATGATAGTTGAGTTCATTACTCAGCAAAGACAACTGCAAGTACCTCCAGTGCAAGCTCCAGATATTCCTGTTCCTTCAGTAGTTCCACCACCCACTGTACGTCAAGTGAAAGAGGTATCATTCGAGAGATTTCTTAAGCTTAAGCCCTTAGAGTATAGAGGTGAGGTGGATCCTACAGATTTCCTAGAAGAAATTGAAGAGAAGGTACAGATTCTGCGAATTCCCGATAGAAGAGCTATAGAGTTTGTGGGCTATTTGATGAAAGTTGAGGCCAAGGATTGGTTTAAGAGGAGTATTTTTGGTATGCTTCGGGGAAATGAAAATCTTTCTTAGGAGAGATTCAAAGAATTGGTGACGAATGAATTTCTTTCAGAGAGCGTGAGAGAAGCTAAATTTATGGAGTTTGAAAGATTGGTTCAGACACCTGGTATGAGTGTTTCAAAGTACGCCAGGAAGTTCAGTCAGTTAAGCAAATTTGTTCTAGCTTTGGTGCCTACAGAAGTGGCACGGATTCAGAGGTTTCGCGGAGGATTAGTGGCTCCACTATTTAAACTCCTAGTTGCTCTTGAGTTTGACTCTTACTCTAGGCTGTTGGATAAGGCTAGGGTAATTGAGAATAGAGAGATGGAAGCTAGATCTAAAAGAGTTGAGAAGAAGAAAAATAAAGCAGGTAGTTCTTCTAAACAAGAAAGTGGGACGAAAAGTATAGGAGTGACTCATCAGTCAGCTTCTAGGAGTGGGTATAGAGGACCTTTAGAGAGACCACAATAGAGTCAGACTACCCCTGGACCCACTTCTCAGATGAGTCATGGTTCGGCTAGCTTTGCACCACCCAAGACTTCTAGACCTTTGTGTTCTACATGTGGTAAATTTCATAATGGGCCTTATCATTATGCTTTAGGAGCATGCTTTAGGTGTGGATAGGAAGGTCATTTACTCAAGAATTGTCCACAATCATCCTTTGGAGGTAGACCTCAGGCTTCTCAAACCACAGTTTAGATGAATAAGGAGAGGAGTGTTAGTCAGCAGCCAGGTGCAAGCCAAGGCATTTTGGGCAGGACTTTAGAAGCTGGCAGAGAGTCAATTCAGCATGAGGCCTAGGCATCTAACATGGTGGTTACAGGTATTCTTCCGATCCAAGCTTTGAATGCTAGAGTGTTATTTGATTCAGGAGCAATGCATTCCTTTTGTGTCATCATGTTGTGCTAAGAAATTACATATGCCCTGTGAGTTGCTTGAAACTGTGCTGGTTGTTTCTACTCTTTTAGAGGAAGTGATTGAAGTTCAAAACTTTTATCCCTCATGTGTGGTTAGCATAGGTGGCAAGAACTTGAATGTAGATTTGATTGAATTGCTTGTGTTGGAATTTGATGTGATTTTGGGCATGGACTGGTTATCCAAGCACTATGCTACCGTTGATTGTAATGGGAAGAAGATAGTTTTCAAGTCAGCTTTAGGTGAGGAGTTTGAATTTCTACCATAGATTGTAATAGGAAGAAGATAGTTTTCAAGTCAGCTTTAGGTGAGGATTTTGATGAAGAAAGGATGCCAAGCATATTTGGCTTATGTCCGAGATACTCAAAAGGAAGTGCAAGATTTGAAGCAGATTCCTGTTGTTAACGAGTTTCCAGATATATTTCCTGAAGAGTTACCTAGTCTGCCACCAAGTAGAGAGATAGAATTTGGTATTGAGTTACTATCTGGTACAAATATGATTTCTATTCCTCCATACCGAATGGCACCAGTAGAATTGAGAGAGTTAAAGACTCAATTACAAGATTTGCTTGACAAATGGTTCATCAGACCTAGCAGTTCATCATGGGGTGCACCTGTACTCTTTATGAAGAAGAAGGATGGTTCTATGAGATTATGCATAGATTATAGATAGCTCAACAAGGCAACTATTAGGAATAAGTATCCTTTGCCAAGGATAGATGATTTATTTGATCAGTTGCAGGGTGTAAGTCATTTCTCCAAGATAGACTTGAGGTCAGGTTATCATCAGTTGAGAATTCGAAAAGAGGATATATCGAAGACTACTTTTCAGACCAGATATGGACACTCTGAGTTCTTAGTGTTGCCATTTGGACTAATTAATGCACCAGCCACATTTATGGACTTGATGAATAGGGTGTTCAAGCTATTTCTAGACACGTTTGTCATTGTATTCATCGATGACATCCTTGTATTTTCTATGAGCAAGGAAGAGCATGAAGAACATCTTCGGATTGTATTGCAGACCTTGAGGAAGCATAAGTTGTTTGCCAAGTTCTCCAAGTGTGAGTTTTGGCTCGACAGTGTTTGTTTCCTTGGGCATGTGGTAAGTAAGGAAGGACTTAAAGTTGATTCGAAGAAAGTGGATGTAATCCTTAATTGGCCCAGGCCCACAAATGTTTCCATAGTTAGAAGTTTCTGGGGTTTGGCAGGGTATTATAGGAGGTTTGTGCAAGATTTCTCTAAGATTGTAGCACCTTTGACCAAGCTTACCCAGAAGCAAGTTAAATTCCTATGGTCAGATGCATGTGATAAGAGTTTCCAAAAGTTAAAGACTTGTATCACCACGGCACCTATCCTAGCTTTGTCGTCTAGTGAAGGAGGATATGCGGTATATTGTGATGCATCGAGAGTATGGCTTAGTTGTGTGTTTATGCAACATGGTAAGGTGATAGCCTATACTTCTAGATAGTTGAGAAAGCATGAGGTGAATTACCCTACACGTGATCTTGAAATGGCTGCAGTTGTGTTTGCCCTGAAAATATGGAGACATTATATGTATGGAGAGAAGTGTGAGATTTTCACAAATCATAAGAGTTTGAAATATATATTTCAGCAGAAAGATCTTAACGTTAGGCAAAGAAGGTGGGTTAAATTGCTTAAGGATTATGACTATGAAATCTTGTACCATCCAGGAAAAGCTAATGTAGTGGCAGATGCTTTGAGCAGGAAGTATTTGGGAAGTTTAGCCTATATTCAAGTAAGTAGAAGATTACTAGTGAGGGAAGTGCAGAGATTGCATAATATGAGAATCAATTTGGATTTATCAGATTCAGGAGTGCTTTTAGCATATTTCCAAGTCAAGCCGGTTCTCATTGATCAGATTAGAGAAGCTCATGACAAGAATCCTCAGTTATTGAAGCTAAAGAGCAATGTGGGATCAGAAAAAGCTCCAAGATTTATTGTGACTGATGGCATGTTGAGACATGGTAGCAGGTTATGCGTTCCAATAGTTGATGGTTTGAGGGATATGATTCTTAAGAAAGTACATCATGCTAAGTATAATGTGCACCCAAGTGCAACGAAGATGTACCATGACATTAAGGATTCCTATTGGTGGAGTGGAATGAAAAGAGATGTCGCAGAATATGTAGCTAAATGTCTAACTTGTCAACAAGTCAAGTTCGAGCATCAGAAACCTTTGGGACTACTTCAACAGTTGCCATTGCCAGAATGGAAATGGGAGAGAGTGACTATGGATTTTGTGGTTGGATTGCCAAGGACTTCAAGAGGCCATGATTCAATATGGGTTATTATTGATAGATTAACCAAGTCAGTTCATTTCTTGCCAGTCAAGACGACTTATATGACTTCTTAATATGCACAGATTTATGTTGATGAGATTGTCAGGCTTCATGGAGTTCCAGTTTCGATCATCTCATATAGAGGTACTCAGTTCACCTTGAGATTTTGGCAGAAATTATAAGAGTGCTTGGGTACTCAGCTTGATTTCAGCACAACATTTCATCCGCAAACAGATGGGCAATCAGAGAGGACTATCCAAACTCTAGAAGACATGCTGAGGATGTGCATTCTAGACTTTGGAGGAAATTGGGATGCTCATTTGCCGTTCATAGAATTTTTCTACAACAACAGCTATCATTCCATGATCCAAATGTCCCCTTATGAAGCTTTGTATGGCTGGAAATGCAAATCTCCCTTGTGTTGGGATGAGGTTGGAGGAAAGTATATCGAAGGACCAGAATTGATAAAATATACATCATAAAAGATTCCACTGATCCGAGAGAGAATAAAGACAGCTTTCAATCTCTAAAAAAGTTATGTCATTCCAAAAAGAAAAGACCTTCAGTTTTTCATTGGAGATCTAGTGTTTTTAAAGATCTCACCAATGAAAGAAGTTCTACAGTTTAGCAAGAAAGGCAAGCTATCTCCACGATTTATTGGACCCTTTGAGATTCTGAGCAAGATTGGAAAGGTATCATACAAGTTAGCTTTTCCACCTAGCATGGATAGTGTGCACCCGGTATTTCACGTATCGATGCTTCGGAAATATGTTGCTGATCCTTCTCATGTGCTACAAGTTTCAGCAATAGACCTTCAACAAGACTTGACGTATGAAGAGATTTCAATCGTCATTGTGGACCGAATGATCAAGAGACTACAAAATAAAGATATATCAATGGTTAAGGTCCTATAGAGGAATCAAACTATGGAAGAGTGCACTTGGAAAAGTGAGCAGAGCATATAAGATAAGTACCCTTATTTATTTTAGGTTCAAGGTAAATTCTTTAAAATTCGAAGACGAATTTATTTAAGGGGGGAAGAATATAATACCTGTTACATTTTTTTATGCACGTTTGTTTAGGTGATTGTGGTTAAATTGATGTTTTGAGAATTCCAAAAAAAAAAATTGTATTCAGGTATGATCTTGTGAGTCAGTTTTCAGGACCTTAAAAGAATAATTTGGAAAAGTGTAAAACATAAGAGTTATAGATTTATATCTTATCTTTAAGTCTGTATATCAGTTTTGTAATATTTTATGTGTGTGAGAAAATATACTTTCTCAATCAGAACTTGTCTAGTTCTTTACTTCCTACAGTAAGCCCAAGTTTGTTGTTTATTCTGAGATGTGGAGACTGAGTAAAGTCTGGGTGAAATTTAGAAATTTATCATAAATGATATATATCTCATTTAGATCTGAATTTTAGATATGTTGGACCTTGAGTGTCTATTTTAAGTGACAAAAAGAATGGAGTTTGGATGTTTATAGCTTATTTGTGAATGTGGTTGTAGTGCGAGTTGGCAAGGAAGGTTTTCCAGCTCGGCAGAAATAGGTAGTGCGAGATGGCTCCTTGATTTTGAGGTGGTAGGAGGCTGATCGAGCTGGAGAATTGGCAAAGTGGGATTGCCAAAGTTGCATTGGCGAAGTAGAGCATTGGTGAAGTGGGATTGCCGAAGTGGCATTGGCGAAGTGGAGAATTTGTGAAGTAGCATTGCCGAAATGGCATTGACAAAGTAGAGCATTGGCCAAGTGGGATTGCCAAAGTGGCATTGGCGAAGTGGGATTTGGCGAAGTGAGAATTAGTGAGGCAGTAGCCTATTTAAAAAGAGTAGCAGTAGCCATTTTTCACGATAACTTCTCCTCTTTTCTTTCTTTCTTCTACATTTCTTCTCCTATCTCTCTCCAATCTGTTCCATTTATTTTCTAATGCATTAATACTCAGAATTAATGCATTAAATTACTAAATTATCACATTCAAAGGCTTCGATCATCATTCCAAGCTCAGATCTTTTAAGAACTCATTTTTTGAGAAATAAGGTGATTTCCTCCAAACTTCATTTTTTCTCTTTAGATTAAGATTTCTGGTAGTTAGAATAGTTACTTATGAGAATTTAAGGCTATTAATTTTGATTAATATGGGAGGTACCAGAATTTATGAATTTTAATGAATAGTGATGTGAATAGTAAGTATGTCTTAATTTTCAGATTTTCTTTAAGCGATAAATTAATTGATGTTAGGAAATAATAATAGATACTACAAGATGATTAAAATTATAAGAACCTCGTTATGTATTATTAATTGAGGAAACACTAATTGTGAGTATTTGGGAAATTATCATAGGAGAAGAGAACTCAAGAAAATAGAGGAGATTATTGAATGAACAAGTAATTGAGGGAAATACAAGGATAAGTTGCTTAAAGGTAAGTATAAACATTGCATTTGCATATTGTTTTTTTGAAAGTGAATGTTCAATCTTTCCTAATATTTATTTATATGATTCTCATATTTCGAAATATTATATTGTGCACCTATTAAATGAAATTCGCACGATGTTCTCAAACAAATGATAATTTGTTCTATGTAATCACATTATATGTTGTAAATGACTAGGTCATTCTTCCTCGGACTAAGCTCATATGAAACCTATTTGTTAACTTGAATGAATTCATATTTATATGTTGATGGTCTTGTGACCAATATGACAAGCTATATGGCCCATGATATGTACATGTATAGAACGTTTTTCCCAATAAGAGTAAATTCATTGATCCATTGTGCACTTTGAGAACCTAACTGATAGGGTTGTTATCAATGTTCCACCTAAAGGAGACTATGAGCTCTAGGCATATGCCTGGCTAAGCATATGTTCTGCGATAAGGTAGCAAGGCTATTGATGTGCTCTGTTGTGATAAGGTAGCAAGGCTACTGATGCACTCTGCAGTTCTATTATATGATTTGGCAGTGCTAATCGATTGTGAGCACTTATGTTCTTGTAAGCATAACCTTATAATATTTCCATACCCATGTTCCTAGGTTTGACCTTTACATTGTATGTTTATATCTTACTGAGTTGAAGGCTCACTCCTCTTCTATGGATTTCAGGTGATAGTGTAGCTCGAGAGGGAGCTAATATGGAAGACAGAGCTTCTTGATTCATTCCTCTAAGAAGACTCTATGTAATTCTTTTGAGATATATATTCATTAGTTTGTATTATGGTATTATGTGTATGAGGAGTATACTTTAGAGCTCCGTAGTTAGATGTTGAGGATGATA
>CANXYC011973770.1:0-14626 GCA_948193065.1 Aleurites moluccanus | reverse complement strand
TTGAAATGTATGTTATTTAAATATATTGATTTTGGAGATAGATGATGACATTGAAATTGATTGGAGATCCAGAGGGATCATAATGTTTGAGATGAGAATGAATATTATAGAAGTGCTATTTGTGTGTTTTGATTTCTTAGGCATAGTCAAATTTTAGAGAAGATGCTGTTAAATTTTCTTCAGCATTTTATAGTTATTTTGAATGATATTTGTTTGATGCATGACATATAGATAGTTTATTGGGTTTTACGTGGTACTGGTTGCCTATGCATCACTCGCACCCTAGGACCATCACGACTTTCTAGATAGGTCGTGACAGTTATAGTCCTAGCCATAAGACTTGATCAGTCTTATGCTTACTGATACTGATATTACTGGAAACTGTATGTTTACATATAGTCCATACTATTCTGACCCTTTATCTGTCTTTCCATATTACTCATTTTCCTTTGATATGACTATTGACTATTCTGTCATTTTCTGATATTGATTCTGTAATCTGATTATATTAACCGACTGTCATTATTGTACCATTTGAGATTTATCCCAAACCATATTCATTGGTGATGCATATAGATTCACTGAGTATCTTATATACTGACCGCTTTTTATTGTCTCCCATTTCAAGTGTTGAGTAGATAGCAGAATCCTCATTTCAAACTCTTGTGGATTCCTGCATTCTTTTGCTATTAATGTAATTATTTTGAATACTGTATTTTAATGTTCATATTCTAGTTGCTCTATGGGGTATGTATGGGTTAATTAGGATATGAACATGTATATGTATATGTGATGATGCATTATGATATGATATGATATATGATGATGGATGTTACAGCCAACAACACTAAATTTTCAGACACTTTTATAGAATTGCAAAATGAATATTAACTAAGTAAATGAATAATAAATTGATGGTTATAGATATTGCATGTGATATTGGGTTCTATGGATGTCGATCTCGATTTGCATCTCCCGCATCCTAAGATCGTCACGATCCAAAAATGGGTTGTGACATCAGCCTACAGTGTAGATGAGTCAGAATGTGGTCAGAGAGGCTTCTGGTAGGGGCAGAGGTAGGGGCTTGGCACCAGGCAGTAGTCAGGCCCCAGCAAGAAGAGGTCAGGGGCGAGTATTTGCAGTCAATGCACAGGAGGCGCAGAGATAAGATAATGTGGTTACAGATACTATTCTGATTTAGAATGAGATTGCTGATGCCTTGTTTGATTATGGTGCTACGCATTCCTTTGTTTCGCCTCAATTTGCACCTAAATTGAATAAGGAAAGGAAATTGCTAAATATGCCTTTAGTGATAGCTACATCGATGGGTGGAGGTATAGATATAGATTACTACTATCTTGATTATATGATTGAAATTGATGACAACATTTTGCATGCTGATTTGATAGAACTACCTGTGTTAGAGTTAGATGTGATTCTGGGTATGGATTGACTCACGACACATCATGCAGTCATTCATTGCTATGAGAAGAAGGTTAAATTTCAGCCTAAGGGGCAACTAGAGTTTGATTTTTTGTGTGATATACGTGAGTTTGTAGGGAAAGGTTGGTCAACATATATGGCTCATGTAATAGATATACAGAAGACTTCAGTAAAGCTTGATCGGATACCTATAGTTTAGGATTTTCTAGATATTTTTCCTAAAGAATTGCTAGATAGGGAGATAGAGTTTGAGATTGAGATGTATTCAGGTACCGATCTAATATCCATTCCTCTTTACGGAATGACACCAGCATAATTGAAAGAATTAAAGGTGCAGTTACATGAGTTATTAGATAAAGGATTTATTAGACCGAGTAGTTCTCTATAGGGTGCTCCAGTGTTGTTTGTGAAGAAGAAGGATGGCTCTTTGAGAATGTGCATTGATTATAGGCAACTGAACAAGGTGACAATAAAGAATAAATATCCATTACCTTGGATTGATGATCCATTTGATCAGTTACAGGGTGCCAGTCATTTCTCAAAGATTGATATGAGATCTGGGTATCACCAGCTGAAAATTAAGAAGGGTGATGTACCTAAGACTGCTTTCAGGACCCGATATGGACATTATGAGTTCTTAGTGTTGCCATTTGGGTTGACTCATGCACCGGCTGCATTTATGGATCTGATGAATAGGGTGTTCAAGTCATTCTTAGATAAGTTTGTCATCGTGTTCATTGATGACATTCTTATCAATTCCAGGAGTGAGGAGGAGCATGCAGAGCATCTGAGGATTGTATTGCAGACACTTCGAAAGCATCAACCGTATGTTAAGTTATCTAAATGCCAGTTCTAGCTAACTGAAGTGTGTTTCCTTAGGCAAGTGGTTTATAAATATGGTATTAAAGTCGATCCTCAGAAATTTGATGCATTTGCAAATTGGCCTCGACCTACTAGTATTTCTGAAGTCCGTAGTTTTTTTGGGTATGGAAGGGTACTACAGATGATTTGTGAAGGATTTCTCCAGAATTGCAGCTCCATTGACTAAGTTGACCTAGAAACAGGAGCATTATCTGTGGACTGATGAATGTGAGAGCAGTTTTCAGACTTTGAAGTCTTGCCTCACAAGTGCTTTAGTGTTACCATTACCAACAAAGGGTGAGAAGTTTACTGTATATTGTGATGCTTCCTGAGTTGGTTTGGGGTGTGTATTGATGCAGAGTCGGAGAGTAATTGCTTATGCTTCTCGTTAGTTAAAGAAGCATGAAGCGAACTATCAGACACATGATCTATAGATGGCGGTTGTGGTCTTTGCATTAAAGATTTGTAGGCATTATTTGTATGGGTCTAAATATGAGATATATACTAATCATAAGAGTTTGCAGTATACATTTTAGCAAAAGGATCTAAACCTCCAGCAGCATAGATGGGTTGAGTTGCTTAAGGATTATGATTGTGAAATCCTTTACCATCCGGGCAAAGCTAATGTAGTAACTGATGCATTAAGCCGGACGTCTATGGGTAGTCTAGCTCACATCTCGGTTATCAGGAGATCATTGATCCGTGAGATGGGTGAGTTAGTTAATATGGGTATGGAGTTGGATTTGGGAACCTAGGATCGTAACAGGCTCTAATAGCCCAATTTCGAGTTAAGTCACTATTGATTGATGATATTAAGGTGGTATACAATAGGGATCCATATCTACTGAAGCATAAGGGAGATGTATAAAATGGCAAGATGTCAGAATTTACTGTGGAAGATGATATATTGAAGTGTGGAAAGCAGATATGTGTACCTGATATTGATGGGCCGCAAGATCAGATTATGAGAGAGGCTCACTATTCATCATATAGTGTGCATCCAGGGATTACTAAGATGTATCATGATTTGAGGGATGTATATTGGTGGCCTGGTATAAAGATAGATGTAGCTCAGTTTGTCTCTAAATGTTTAGCCTATCATTAGGTTAAGTTTGAGCATAAAAAACCATCGGGTTTACTTTAGGAGATCGAGTTGCTATAGTGGAAATGGGAGTAGTTCACTATGGATTTTGTAGTCAGTTTACAGAGGACTACATGATGTTATGACTCCATATGGGTTATTGTAGATCAATTGACGAAGTCTGCTCATTTCTTGAAAGTTAAGACTAACTACTCTACAACTCAGTATGCATAATTATATGTGGATAAAATTGTGCGACTTCATGGAGTTCCATTAATGATCATCTCGGTTTTGGAAGAAGTTTCAAGAGGCTATAGGTACTCAGTTACGGTTCAGTACTAGTTTCCAACCACATACCGATGGATAGTCAGAGAGGACAATCCAGACTTTGGAAGATATGCTTCGGTTGTGTGTTCTGGATTTTAAAGGTAACTGGGATCAATATCTGCCATTGATTGAATTCTCCTACAATAATAGTTATCATTCTTCTATTGGAATGGCTCCATATGAAGTACTCTATGATAGGAAGTGTAGATCTCTAGTATGCTGGGTGAAACCAGAGGAGAAGCAGCTAGAGGGGTCAAAGTTGATTAAAGAAACAATAGAAAAGGTGCCAATGATTAGAGATCGGATGAAGACTGCTTTCAGTAGGTAGAAGAGTTATGCCAATCCGAAGCGGAATTATGTACATTTTGTAGTTGGTGATCATGTCTTTCTTAAGATCTCACCAATGAGAGGTATCATGAGATTTGGGAAGAAAGGGAAGTTATCACCAAGATTTATAGGTCCATTTGAGATTCTTGAGAAGATTGGCAATGTGGCCTATAGATTGGCTCTTCCACCTAATTTAGGCCATGTTCATCCAGTATTCCATATCTCTATGCTACGAAAGTATGTATCGGACCCATCATACATATTGGAGATACAGGATATTGGGGTTAACGAGGACTTGTCATATGAGGAGCTTCCAGTAGAGATAGTTGATCGATAAGTCAGGCAATTGCGGAATAAAGAAATCCCAATGGTGAAAGTGTTCTGGAGGAATTAGTCGATGGAGGAGTGCACTTGGGAGAGTGAGCAGGAGATGAAGGACAAATATCCATTCCTGTTGCAACAATGCGGTATGTGTTTAATTTAAATTCGAGAACAAATTTATTTGAAGGGGTAGAATATAATACCCTAGGCAACCCTATCTTAAATGCATGATATAGTTCTCAGTTTATGGTTTGAAATCATTGAAATGACCATAAATAATTTTAGAGACACAGTTAGAATGTAAATGAGATACTTTTCCGGAAATCGTTGGTGTCGAAAACACTGTCGAGAAAATAGAAGTCCAGTCAACAAATGAATTTCTGATTCTGACCAAGGGGTAAATGACCATACATATGCATGTGTAATTATGGTAAAAAAAAAAAAGAGGTGAAAAATGTTAAGGAACACTGAAAAAAGTAAGTGATGGCAAAATCGTAAATAAATGAAACTTTGAGGGGTATAGTGGAAAGTGGTATGTCTAAGTTTTAGAATGGCTCTGAAACTATTTTTATAAATAAGTATAAATAAAAATAAGCCTTTTGATTCTCCATTTTGAAATCCAATTCTCAACAGAATCGTCAGAAGAAATTACAAAAGAGGTTGGGATCAAAGTATGAATACTTGATAGTTTAAGGACTAAAAATATAATTTGCCATTTTAAATTAATATATAAGAAATGCCTTAGCAAATTTTTGCCATCTTCTTCTTCTCCATCTAATTTGTTATAGAAAATCAAGATTGCCAAAGTTGCTATTTTTGCCTCCTTTGAAGCAATAGGTGGGAAATCAATTTTTCAAGGCAATTTGGAGTGCTAGGTGAGTTTAATATGCATCAAATAACATGTCTAATACCTTAGATTGAACATTGGAAACCATCCATGAATTTCTTGTTTTGGCCGAACCACATTGGCACTATTCACCCTATGTATTTTGCTTTGTTTTCTTTTGAATTACTAAGCCATTTTTATCATTTGAATGTTGTTTAATGTTGTATATTTATTGCCTATAGTGTTGCCTACAATGTGAGCTTGTTGTTGGATAATTGGGTAATCCAAGTTTGTACGAAAACCTAACCTAATGGCTTGTCCAACTTTGCCCACCATGTGTGTAATACCCTAGAAATGCATAACAAGTTTTAGTGAATAAAATTCTCAGTATATAGATTAAAATCATCGAAATGACCAATAATAATTTTAGAAAATCAGTTAGAGTGAAAACAATAAAATTTTTCGGAAATCGTCGGTACCGATATCGCCGTAGTAAAAAATAGTGGAACAGTCGACGGATGAATTTTTTAATTTGGATTGAGGGTTAATGATAAGGTATATTCATATGTGAATACAGTAAAAAGAAATATAAGAAAATATTAAAGAACACTGCTAAAACGAGCAAAAAGGTAATTTCGATGAATAGTAAAAATTTGACAATCCGAGTTTCAGAACGACTCTGAAACTATTTTTATTAATTAATATTAATAAAAATATGATGTTTAAACATTCACTTTGAATTCTAATTCCCAACGAAATTGTCAGAATAAATTACCGAGCGAAAAAGGACCAAAAGTGAAATTCTAAAAAATTGGAGGACCAAAGTATAAATTGCTTATTTTGTCCTACTATATAAGGGTGACTTAGACAATTTTCACTCAAATTTTTTGATTTCTTCTCCCTTCTTGTCGTGAGCATTCTTCATCCATTTCAAATGATTTTTATCTCAAATTTGTGAAGATAAATTGTTCCAAACCTAAAACTAAAACCATACAAACACTAAACTACCAAAATCAACCATAAAAATTGAAGATCAAAGAGGTGAAAATTTCGGCCACTTTAGGGGTTTTGAGGTAATTATTTATTTGTTTGAATTTTTTGTTTAATTAGGTTAAATGGATGATAAAATGATTGGGTAAATGGTTTAATTGTATCAATTGATGCATTAAACAATTTTTCCCAATTTTCTAACCCAAAATTAAAGTTGTGAGTTTTGATTTTGAGTATATGGATTAGGATGTGTAAATTGACTTTAGAATAAGTTAATTGGGTATTAATCGATGTTTAATTAACATTCGTTTTGTTGTTAAAAACTCGTTCGGAGAAAATCATTGATTTTAGCCTAAACGAAAGAATTGAGGAATTCGGTAGCAAACCTATTGCATTTGGTGATTTGGAGTATTAGGTGAGTCTACTATGCATCAATTTACTTGCCCTAATTGATAAAATGAAATTTGGAATCCAATTGTGGAAAAGGGTCCTTGGTCGAACCTTAATTTGTGCCATTTGCCTTATTTTTGTTCATATTGTTGAATTATTTTTCTATTGCCTATTTGATTCATTTGATGAAGATTATTGAGTTGTGGTTGTTGCCTAATAACTGCTTTTCATGTGCTTGTTCATTGATAATTGGGGTAATATCGATATTGCACCCAAGTCATGACAAAATTTTCGTAGGCCAACCATTTGAATGCCACCGTCGCCAGTGATAATGGTATGCCAATTGTATCAACTTTTTGGCCGAAAATGACCAAATTATGTTTGTTCCCATTTTTGGTCGTTAGACCTTTGGTCATCATTTTATCGATTGTTATTGATGTATTATTAATTTTATACCCATTAAATTGATTCTAATGAGTTATTGATACTTTGTTTGCTATCAATTCTATTGATTATATTGATTGATTGATATTGAGTCTATTGAGCTGGAGGATGCCATTGTTGCATCATGGTATCCACTGATATGTTGTTTCTTGATATTGATCCTTATACGTCATGACAGAGCTACCGATCCGACAGGGTAGTGGGGAAATACTGTCGTCCTTGTGCATATTGTATTATTGGTACCCTAGCTAGGAAGGGTTATGGTCCTGGCCATAAGACCTGATCAGTCTTATATTATTGATATTGATATATTGGAGACCATATGTTCACATATGGTCCATACGGATTACTGGAGATTGTATAATGTCATACAATCCATCCCTTTATATGTTTTTCCTTATTTTTACTAATCCTATGATATCTATATTGGCCTATTCTGGCACTTTCTGTCATTATTTTCTATAATTGTTTA
Source organism: Aleurites moluccanus (assembly GCA_948193065.1). Classification (NCBI taxonomy): domain Eukaryota; kingdom Viridiplantae; phylum Streptophyta; class Magnoliopsida; order Malpighiales; family Euphorbiaceae; genus Aleurites; species Aleurites moluccanus. Next base: position 7,144 of record CANXYC011973770.1, on the reverse strand, counting down.
TATTGAGCTTTTGATATCATTAGGCCTTTCGTTAACCTTATATTTATTGGCAATGTATATAGATTCACTGAGTATTATATATGCTCACCCTTTCATTGTTTACCCTCTGCAGGTGCAGAGTAAGAGGCAGATTCCTGGTTCTTATTTCTCCAAGGAATTATGCAGTCTGATAAAGATATTGTAATTAATTTGAACACTATATCTTTATATATATATATTAGATGCTCCATGGGTATTGTATAATGGTATAGACAGATTGTTTATGTAAGTGTATGAGACATTTTGAAGTATAAATGTATAAGATTATGAAAGTTACAGAATGAATGACTGAGTGACAGAATGAATAGTATTTATGTGAGTGAATGGTTATATATGCTGTTATTGATTGATGATGGATTTCCGCTGCAATATTGGTTATAGATATGTTTCTACTGTGATATTGTGAGTGATTGCATTATAGTGATTGATGGGTTTTACGGGTGCCTGTTGCCTCAGCATCTCCCGCACCCTAGGACCATCGCGGCCTGCGAAATCGGGTGGTGAAAATGTGTTTGATGAAATGCCTAGTTATTTTGCCATAGGCTTATCATATTTTCCTCCATAGGCTTACCAATTTGAATGCAATTATCGCCAGTGATATTGGCATGCCAATTTTTCCTACCATTTGTATATGTAAAACAATTTTATGTTCCATACCATTGTTAATTACCAAACCAATTGCCATTGCATATCTATTACTTATTGTTATTCTATTGATTTAATTGCTACTTGAAATGATTGATATTGAGATATTGTTTCTTGGTGATACCATTATTGCATAATGGTATCTAATGACATGTTTCGCACTTGTATTGACCCTAATGTGGTTTGATAGAGCTGCCACTTCAATAGGGTAGTGGGTACATACTGTCGGCAATGTGCACATTGTTTATTGATACCTTAGCTAGGAAGGGTTATTAGTCCTAGCCATAAGACCTGATCAGTCTTATGTTTATTGATATGAGATTGACTATATGATTACACATAGTCTACGTGTTTCATGACCATATATCTGTCTTACCCATGTGATACCATTCCTTTGATATGATTATTGACCTTACTGTCATTCCTTATAATTGATTCTACTTTCTGATTTTATTGAGCAGATTGTTATTATTACTCCCTCTGTTTATATTTATTATTGATCCAAACTACCTTTTATTGGCTATGCATATTATATTCACTTAGTATCTTATGTACTCACTCTTTCCTTGTTTTCCATTTCAGGTGCAGAGTAGATAGTAGAATCTCAATTTCAGACACTCTGTAGATTTCTGCAGTCTTTTGATAGCAATGTAATTATATTAAATATAGTATTTTGATGTTCATAATCTAGCTGCTCCATGGGATATGTATGGGTTAGTTAGGATATGAACATGTATGTATGATATTTTATGGTATATGAGTATTGATATGATATGTGTTGATGGATGTTACTGCCAACAACATTAAAATTACAGACAGATTATAGAATTGCAGAATGAATAGCAACTAAGTAAATTGATTAATTAATTAATGGTTATAGATAATTACATGTGATACTGGGTTCTACGGATGCCAGTCGCCATTGGCATCTCCTGCATCCTAGGACTGTCGCAATCAAAATCAGATTGTAACAGATGTGATTTGATAGAGCTACCGCTCCGACAAGGTAGTGGGTACATACTGTCAGCAATGTGCACATTGTATAATGATACCCTAGCTGGGAAGGGTTAACAGTCGTAGCCATAAAACCTAAACAATCTTATGTTTACTGATACATGATGATACATGTTATATGCGTTTCATGGCCCTATATCTATCTTATCCATATGAGATACTTTCCATTGACTAGATTATTGACTCTATAGTCATCTTCTGTAACTTGATTATGTATCCTGATATTCTTGAGAAGACTATTTGTTATTGTTCATCTGCATATCCTCTATTGTTATATCAGTTCATGTTTATGATATATGCATATTAGATTCACTGAGTATCTTATATACTCACAGTTTCATTGTTTCCCCTTTTTAGGTGCAAAGTAGGTAGGCAGATTCCCGACTATTGCTTTTCGAAGAATTCTGCAGTGTCATTAGCAATGTAATTATTTAAACACTGTATTTTGTATGTATATATTTTTAGTATCTCCATTGGTTGTGTAATGGCATAGTTAGATTATATTAATATATATATGGCATAATATTTAGTATATTTAATGTTTTGGTATGAGATGACGACTATTACAACCATTTACAGTAAGAATGACAAACATATTATAGAATGCCATAATGAATAGTAACTAAGTAATTGAATAATAAATTGATTGTAATTGATGATTGTATTTAATATTGGGTTCTATAGGTGTCAGTCGCCTCTGGCATTTCTTGCATCCTAGGACCGTCATGTTTCGAAATCGGGATGTGACTATTTTATAATTAGACTTTGGGGTGCTGAATTTATAAAATTCAGATATGGGATTTGGAGTTAAAAATGTTGCAAAATTGGATAAGAAAAGAAGGATGTCGTAATTCGAACCCGAGACCTACTGTAGCTTTGATATGTTGCTTATCGCCAGGGCACTTTTGCTCCTTATCCACTTTAGCCCATTTTTTTATGTTTAAAGCTTCAAGGGGTGTGAAAATACGTGTTCACAATAGCTCCTCATCATGGTTACCTTTCATGAAAAGTAATCATGATGATAGTGAACGCAGGCTACCATAGTTAGATTAGGTAAAGGGATCTTAATGTTATCCTAAGAGGGTCTGAAAAGCTTCTAAGGCTGCCCTTAGAAAGGTATCCTAAGGCTATCCTAGGAAGGCCTGAAAAGCTCCTAAGGCTGCCCTTAAGGAGATATCCTAAGGCTATCATAGGAAAGTTTGAAAAGCTCCTAAGAATGTCTTCAGGGAGGTATCCTAAGGCTATCCTATGAAGGTTTGAATAGCTTTTCAGGCTGCCCTTAAAGAGGTATCCTAAGGATATCCTAGGAATGTCTGAAAAGCTCTTAAAACTACCCTTAGGGAGGTATCCTAAGGCTATCCTATGAAGGTCTAAAAAGCTCCTAAGGCTACTTTTAGGGAATTATCCTAAGGCTAAGGCTGCCCTTAGGGAGGTATCCTAAGGATATCCTAGGAGGGTCTAGAAAGCTTTTAAGGCTACTTTTTGTGTGGTATCTTAAGGCTATCCTAGGAGGGTCTGAAAAGCTCCTAAAACTGCCCTTAGAGAAGTTATTCTAGCACTATGCTAGACCTAAGATATGAGTGCCAAATATGTCCCAAGATAGTTGATTCTATAAGAGAAAACTAATTTGTTATAGGTTTTAAAGAGAGAGGTCTTAAAGATGCCTTAGGATGGTTTCTATAGGTTGGAAATTATAAATCCTAAGGAAGCCCTATGATGGTTAAATTTAGAAATGGGGAACCTAACTCTACTATAGGTGTTAAAGTATAAATCTTAAGAATACCCTTGGATGTTTAGAAATAAGAAACCTAACTCTGCTTTAGGTTTATGCTGATGCCAAGTGGAATTTAAGATGTGAACCCTAATCCTAGGATAATTGACTTTAGAAAAGAGAAACCTAATTCTGCTATAAGTTTCGAAATAAGGGACCCTAACTCTTTACTAGGCTGATAATAAAGTCAAATTCGATGTCGAAAGTGAAACCTAAGCTATCTTTGGATGGTTATTTTTTTTTTGAAAAAACAAACCTAACTCTGTTCTAGGCTGAAAATTATGCTAATTATGATACAAGTAAATAAGAAATGACTGGAGCTGCCCTAATAGGGTCTATTAAGGTTAGATTTATTGCATTGAGACTTTGAGTCTAGTCTAGGCATGCAAAAAATTATGAATGTGTTTATGGAGTAGATACCTTGAATTAGAGAAAGATTAATCTAAACAATTATGGTGTTGAGATGTCAATTTATTAAGTCCATCCTAAGTCTAATTTAGGCATGCATGTTTGATGAATTGGATACCTTGATCTAGTAAAAGGAAACTGCTAAGGTGTTTAGGTGATAATTTATGAGAAATATCAGATTTATGATCGAAGTTTTAGTAGGATTCCCCACTTTTAGGAAAAGGATGATTTGATTATTTTGATAGTCATAAAGATTTTGGCATTCTGTTTGGGCATGGCTCGAAATTTGGTCCAAAGGATGAGGTCATTTTGGTTTGGGCTTTCCAAGGGTGATTTTGTAGAGATAGCCTACTTTTGAAGGGCTTTGGAAGGAAGATAACTTAGTTATTTTGACAGTTAGAGGGATTTTAGCATTCATTTTGGCATGGTTTGTCTATTCATAGGTCATTTGACAATGGATTAGTAAGATTTTATTAATGATGCTAGTTGATGCCATATTCAGCTCGGGTATGCAGGATTGAGGATGATGTCATGCTTAATTTATGTTTAAAGACTAACTTAGAAGGCTGAGGTCTGATATGGCCTAAAGGTTATGGTCAGGTTTAGCCTTGAGGTTGATTGGTCTTAATCATATTAGTTCAAGTCATTTAGGAAAGGCTACAGTCTGATTTGGCCTGAAGTATGGTTTGTCCTATTAGATTGGTTCAGTCTACTTTTGGGAGGCTATGGTTAGGTTTATCCTTAAGATTAATTGGTCTTATCAAATTAGTTAAGTATACTTTTAGGGATGCTTTGAGCAGAAAAATTTTGAGAAGTTTATCCCATATCCAAATTAGTAGGAGATCTCTAGTGAATGAGGTTCAAGGTTTGCATAATATGGGTATTAGATTGGATCTATCAGATACAGGCGTGCTTTTGGCTCATTTCCAAGTTAATCTAGTACTTATTGATAAGATAAAAGAAGCACAAGATAAGGATCCCCAGTTGGTGAATCTGAAGAACGATTTGGCAACAGAGAAAGCTCCAGGCTTTGCTATAGTTGATGGCATGCTAAGATTGGACAATAGATTATGTGTTCCAGCAGTGAATAGATTGAGATATGTGATTCTCAAAGAAGCCCATCATTCCAGTTATAGTATGCATCCGGGTGCAACGAAGATGTACCATGACATCAAAAGTTCTTATTGGTGGAGTGGAATGAAAAAGGATGTTGAAGAATATGTGGCTAAGTATTTAACTTGTCAGCAAGTTAAGTTTGAATATCAGAAACCTTCGGGACGACTTCAACAGTTTCCCTTGATGTAATGGAAGTGGGATAGAATAACTATGGATTTTTTGATAGGACTGCTAAGGACTTCGAAAAGGCATAATTTGATATGGGTCATTGTGGATAGATTGACTAAGTCAGCTCACTTCTTACCAGTCAAGATGACTTATATGGCTTTTCAGTATGCACAAATATAAGTTGATGAGATTGTTAGGCTTTATGAGGTTCCAATTTCGATCATCTTAGATAGAGATACTCAATTCACTTCGATATTTTGGCAGAAATTGCAAGAGTGATTGGGTACACAGTTTGATTTCAGCAAAGCATTTCATCCTCAGACAGATAGGCAATCATATAGGATCATTCAAACTCTAGAAAACACGTTGAGAATGTGCATTCTAGACTTTGGAGGGAATTGGGATAGTCACTTGCCATTGATAGAGTTTGCCTACAACAATAGCTACCATTCAATGATCCAGATGTCCCATTATGAGGCTTTGTATGGCAGAAAGTGTAGATTTTCATTGTGTTAGGATGAGGTAAGAGAGAAGCATATTGAAGGACCCAAGTTAATAAGACATATGTTAGAGAAGATTCCACTTATCCGAAAGAGATTAAAGACAGCCAAAAGTGCTATACCGATCCAAAGAGAAAAGACCTTCAGTATTTTTATTGGAGATCTAGTATTCTTAAATATTTCACCGATGAAAGGAGTTATATGATTTGGTAATAGAGGTAAGCTATCTCCAAGATTCATTGGACCTTTCGAGGTTTTAAGCAAGGTTGGAGAGGTTTCTTATAGGTTAGCTTTGCCATCTAACATGGATAGTGTGCATTCGGTATTCCATGTGTCGATGCTTCAAAAGTACATCATCAATCCTTCTCATGTACTATAAGTTTCGGTAGTGGACCTTCAACAAAATTTAACGTATGAAGAGAATCTAGTCACCATTGTGGATAGAATGACTAAGAGACTATGAAATAAGGATATAACAATGGTTAAGATCTTATGAAGGAATCAAACAATGGAAAAATGCACTTGGGAGAGCGAGCAAAGAATGCAAGACAACTACTTTTCTATTCCAAGAGCAAGGTAAGTCTTAAAATTAAAGGACAAATTTTCTTAAGGCGGGGAGAATGTAATACCCGGTACTTGGAACGTTTGGTATGGCTATATGATCACCATGTTTATTTGATATATGTTAGTATATGTATGTATATATGTGCATGCTAGATGATCTAGAATGTTATGTTGAGTATAGATTGCTCATAGGAAAGTTATTGTAACACCTCAGCCTAGCTTGAACCTAACCTTTATAGGTTCTTCGGGAGAGATTTTTGATTTCTTAATATAGTGATGTTAATATGTATTTATGCATGAAATTAATAATTATGCATGTTATTTGAATTACTTTTAGGCATAGAAATGGTTTAGAGGCTGCTAGGACTTAATTCGTAAATTTTGAGTTTTTGGTGAACTGGGGGCAAAATGGTTATTTTTCGCCCGTCGGAATTTTATGGATTTAATTTCATATTTAAAGAGAGAAAATAATTTAAAGGCTTGAAAATGACCTTATTTTATTTATTTGAGCAGTAGTTTAAGAAATAATCCCGGTTGAAAAATTATTATCAGCAAGTAGCGCGATTTCGGTATTTCGGTTGCACTAGGGGTATTTTGGTCATTTCCCTTATAATATAGAGTTATCAAGTGTGTGCAACCTTATGGTATTAGTTTAGGCTTAATTAAATCCGACCGTTAGATCAAATGACTTTAAATTGAATGGTTAGATGAGTAGGTTGCAAAGTTGCTAACCTAAGCTCAATGTATGAAATCATTGCCTTTGGTTTGTGATTTATTGTATCAAAAGTATGTGTAACCTATCTAAGTTGACTTTGGATTAGCCAATAGGATTAAAGTAAGAAGAATGGATGGTTGGATTGCTAGGTTTCACAAAGATTACTATGGAACCTAAACCATTGGATCAAACCTTTTGTCTTTG
>CANXYC011973742.1:0-22106 GCA_948193065.1 Aleurites moluccanus | reverse complement strand
AACCATTGGATGAAAAGATGAAGAAATGGATGGTTGGATAGCTAGGTTTCACCATTTCTATCATAAACTCAAAGTATAAGATTATGCCTTTGATATTTAATCTTGATTTTTCCCACCCCTTCAATTTTGTTCATCATCTTCATCATTCACCAGATACATTTTCTCTCTCCTTCATTTGTGAGTTTCGGCCACCTTGAATCTACACCATAACTTATTGTTTTCTTTCAATTTTTGATGGAAACATGTTAATTTCATCATTATAAACACAAATATAACCATAGATTCAAAGGAAAAACTAGAAAAAGTGACAAATAATCCGTTGAAGATTTTGAAGAACTTTTGGTAAGTTATGGATTTTGAAATTCGTTTGATTCAAATATGTTTGCAAGATGTTCTTTGATGTTTATTAGTGATAAAAACATGTTTTGAATGGTTAGAATTCAAAAGGTTGGATTGAAACCCTAATAGGAAGAACTTTAAATCAAAGTGTTATTTTGATGAATTATTTTGTTCAAATGTTATTTATTTGATGTATATAACATGAATTAATGGTTAAATCATTGAAAGAAATTCATTTGGATGGAAAACCATCTTGGCTGAAACTTAAGGTGCTTAGGGTTAGTTTGATAATTTGGTGTTTTATAGGTTTAAATGATAGAATGAAGTGTATTTGATATGTATGTAATGAATTAATGGTTGAATGATGGAAAGAAATTCATTTGGAAGAACATTCACTTTGGCCGAATATAGTAAACTTGAATGGTGTGTTGTGTTTTGATGTTTAATAGTTTAAATGTGTCACGCCCCAACTCCAGTGGTGCGACGGTCCTAGGGCAAGGGTAGGCTTAAGGCCACCATAAACCCGTAGAACTCATAAATCATCAATCTCATACACCATTATATCAATTACAAAATCAAACATTATCATACATTAATCATTACTAATAAAATTCAGTTAAGCATCCATCAAACCTCTACTAATATCATATCATAGCTTTCTCTTGTTGCATAATGATCAAAAGATGCATCTCACATCACTAAGGAACAAAAGTACCCAAAAGGTAACAATTATACGTTGAATTATACTAGTATCCTCAAATGACTAACTACGGAGCTCTAGAGTATACTCCAATACATATTGTGTCATAATACCATTAAATGAATATATAAAATATCTCAAAAGTTATTACAATGAAGCTTTTTGGGATAAACAAGTCAAGAAGCCCGATCCTCTCTATTAGTACCCTCTTGAGCTATGCTATCACCTGAAATCCACAGAAGAGGAGTGAGCCTTCAACTCAGTAAGATATGAACATAATAATCAAGAATCTGAATATCGAATCATGGTCATGAACAAATATTTATACATATGGACATGAAAGGAATCATAAGTTTTACTTTAAGGAAACATGGTTCTCATAATAATTTGGCTATATCAAATCATGTTATGAATCAAATCATGGTTCATATTTAGAACATAGAATGCCCACAAAGAATGGCATTATCAAATCTCATCTGATAGAACTGATCTCATATCATAACATACGTATCGGTAACCTTGCTACCTTAACGTGCACACATGCTTGGCCAGGCATGTGTCTAGAGCTCATGGCCCCCTCTAGGTGGAACACTAATAAAAACCCTATCAGCTGGGCTCCCAAAGTGCATTATGGACCAATCAATTTACTCTCATTAGGAAGAGTGTTCTATCTTTGGGTCATGGGTTTCAATCTCATAGGAAGCATATTGGTCACAAGACCATCATCATATAACATCATTCAAATCGGGTTTACAAGCAAAAAACACATGAACTTGATCCAAGAAGGTTGATCAAGCCATTCTCATTATACAAGTATATAAATATATAGAATCGAATAATCAAATGTAAGAATACTTGGTCACTTTAATTTCAAAGAACAATAATCAAATGGGATGTTCATACTTACCTCTTATACAAATTTCTCCTTAACAATCTGCTCACTTATAATTCCCCAATAAATTCGAATTTACTCCTCCTAAGAAATTTTCCCAAATATACAAAATTAGGGTTTCCTACAATTCAATAATATTTATCATGATTTCCTAATAATTAGTTATCTTAGAGTCTCTATTCTTAATTACGAACAACAAATTTTATTTATCTCTTAAAAAAAATCTGCATTAAATTTTCGGAGTTACTGTTCATGGGAGTCTCACCAACCTGATTTCTTTCACATTAATTACCATTAATGACTTTAGATTACTAGTAATAAATTATGTATACCCAGTATTAATTATCCTAACCCATAGACTTAAATAAATCTAAAGAAAATAGCTTGAGAAGAAAATTTACCTTATTTTCCTCACACTGTAATTTCTGAGATTTCTGCTCAAATCTGATAATTCTGCCTCAATATAGACTAATATAGAAGTCTAATGCATTAATTTGGGTATTAATGCCTTAAAAAAATAAAATGAGGCTAACTCTGAGAAGAGACTGAATATTGATGAAGAAAGAAAGAAAGAAAAATCGTGAAAACGATTCTGGCTGCTGGGGCTTAAATAGATCATTGCCTAGAAAATACGCTTGCCAACTCACCTCACGAATCTTGCCTCGGCAAAGCTACTTCGCCTAAGCTAGCTCGCCATTTCCACTTCGCATTTCCCAGCTCACCAAACTTGATCTGGCAATGCCACTTCGCTAAACTAGCTCGCATATTCTACCTCGCATATGCGGCCTCGCCAGACTCTCATCGCGAACACTTCCTCGCATATGCCACTTCGCCTCTTCACCTCTTCATGAATTTCCACTTCGCCTCTTCGCTTCTTCACGAACTGCCACTTCGCCTCTTCTCCTCTTCGCTTCTCCGCTTCTTCGCGAACTGCCACTTCGCCTCTTCGTTTCTTCGCGAACTGCCACTTCGCCACTTTGCCTCTTTGCTTCTCTGCTTCTTCACGAACTGCCACTTCGCACATTCCTTCTTCGCATAATGCCTCTTCGCCAAACATCTTCGCCAAACCTCTTCGCCTTTCCTCTCTTCGCACATGCTACCTCGCATATGCCTCTTCGCCAATTTGCCACTTCGGCAATCTCTTCTCGCCACTTCGCATTGCCAACTAGCAAAATGTCACTTCGCATTTTGCTGGCTCAACACTCCAAAACTTCTCTAAGTTAAACCTTCTCTGGACATCTCACACTTAACCAGCTCGCAAATGAGCTACAAATATCCAAACTTACTAATTCTTTCTGCCACTTAAAAATAACATGTAGGAGCACAACAAAACAAAAATTTAAATCATAAGGACCAACACACAGGCCATGGTGACTCTCCAAATGTCACCCAGACTTCTGCCCCAAAATTCAACCGAACAATCCTGAGAAAAACTACTCCCCACTGAGATACACTTATCCAAAAATTCAGAAATTTTACAGCCATCATCAAACACACAAAGGAACATTTTTCATGTTCACAACTTTAGCTAAGTCTACCTCAGTCATTCCCAGTAATTTCAAACAGACAATGACTTCCTGCAGAAATACTCAACTAGACCAGTCTTATTCAAACAAACATAACTTAGCATTCATATTTGCCAAACCATTTTACATAATCACAGTTAAGATATAAACTCACAACTTTCATGTTTTACACTTTATCAAATTATGTCTTTAAAAATATGAAATTATCATCACAAAATCCTGCAGCATCAAAAGTCAAAATTTTCCTGAAATTCTAAACATTCTCATTTAAATTTTTTAATAAATCTCCAAACATATAAAATCAATAAAAACACTACAAAATGGCAGATATTACAACTATAAACCAATTAATAAATTTAACCATATAAAACATGATCAATAAAATACAATTAAATAAATTAAAAAGTTAAGAGAATAAATCTATTTGACCAATAAACGATTTCAAATTGTTACTTATTGATGACGATACAAATAACTTGTAATTAATTCAAATAAATAAGTTAAATGTGAAATTAAATTGCAATATGATAATTGTAATTTTATAAAATGAAAATAAGATTACTACTAAATATGATTATCTAGGATAACCCTTACAAAAAAGAGAGATTATAATAGAAATAAATCCTAAATTCAACTAAATGTTCTTGGCATTGGAAAAGAAAAAATAGAAAGAAAAAAAGAAAAAGAAAGAATGCTACTGTGAAAAATCCTGAATTCTATATTTTTCCTCCCTTTTATTTTCCTTTTGATTTCTATTTGGCAAGTAGATAGCGATCCACAATTCGCTTCCTTGATTAGCAATTAATTTCCATATAATTTTCTTTCCTTGTTTAGCCCAAAATCAAATCTATTTGAATGTTGAAATTGAAATCTCTGCGTAAAATATCATATTAATATCCAATGCAATAAGAGTGTGTTGATTTTCAACACGCGGGTGAGCTGTTCCAAATTTCCTTGCACCGGCATGTCCAATTTCACACGATTGTATTTGCCTTTGGGCTTAAAACACAATCAAAACATGATTGGGCTAATAAGCACATGTTTAGCTGAACTAAACCGAACTGCATGGCCGTGTCAGGAGCTATATGGGCGTGTTGGAGTGGCAAGGAAGCAACATGGCCATGTTCATGGATGGTATGGGTGTGTTGCTGTATTTGGGAAGCAATATGGTCATGTCACAAGTGTGTTGGCTCTCACCTTCACTAGCATGGGCATGTCAGGAGTTGACACGGGTGTGTTGACTTTTTTCTTTTCAAGCTTGGGCCTTTTGTAATGGATTTGGGTACAGAGTCCAATAATTAAGTCCATTTAACTTTATTTTTGATTCAAACTCCTATTTTGCATAATATCTTGCTAAAAATATCTAAAAAAAGGATTAAAATCATAGAAAAACTTTAACCATGTGATTAGTAGCAATTTATTAAAAATGCTATTAAATTTAAATAAAAACTAATTAAATATGTTAAAAATATTAATAAAATATATATAAAAAATAATGATAAAAATGTGTCAATCAGCAAGCACCATAGATATTATAGTATTAAGTGATTTTAAATTTATAGAATTCAAAGCATTTGCATTATCTGAATGGTGAAATAACAATTGAGTACAGATTGATTGAATCTAAATAAAGCAACAAATCTAAATAAAAGCAAACAAATAAAATAAAGGATAACAAACAATAGTGATGGAGTTTAAGATTTAGACTTTGACGTATGATATTTCGCTTGGGATTTTGTATGCTATAGGTTACTAATAATCACTAGATAAGGATTAAATACCACTTCTGTAAGGTAATGAAAACCTCCTTCTGAGGTGAAGATATATATATCCAATCAACCCCATATTTAAGGATTTAGGGGGCTGTTGTGCAAACAATACAGTAGCTCCCGTTGTATTGGTTCTTTAGAACTCAAAAATTTTTGTAAAATTTTTTAAAAATCATAATATTATAGTATTCGTTATAACGAATTTAATGATATATTTTTTGTATGAAAAAATCAAATGAATTTAAAAAATATAATATAAGTGTATTAAATTTAGACTGTTAAAATCTAATGATTTAAATTTAACATAATTTTAATATATGTATTTAGATTTATTTGATTTTTATTTTATACCAAAAATATGTCATTAGATTTGTTATAACAAATGTTATAATATTATGATTTTTAAAAAATTTTATAAAAAATTTTTAGGTTCTAAAAAATCGATACAGCAGAAACTACTATATTTTTAATATAGCACTCGCCTTAACCTCGTATTTATTTCTTAATTTGGCGATTGCTTGAACCTAATAAGATATGTGAGTGAGTGTTTGGTATTATTCAAGTTTGCTCACATCCCAATGCAACAATTGCCTAGTTTTACTGCGCCGTGAACCAACGAAACTCTTTCACTATCGCTACTCCAAATTATGCCATGGATGAATGATAATGGTGGCTAAATACTACTACTTAAAAGTTCAAGGAAAAAAGATTAATTTCATCAAGTAATTTCATAGTAAACTTACAAGCATATCAGTCTACATCTAAATTCTAGCAAGAGATTTAGCCAGTCATAATAAGAAAAATATGTAAACATAATAGATCTCATGATAAACATCAACATCATTGAATTAAAAGGAAATAAAATGTAAATACAAGATAAGGATAAGAGTAAATTCATATATAAAGCTCAGAATTGTAGATCTAGACTTGAAGACACTTCTCTAAACTTTGAATCTTGAATCCTTTGCTCTAAATCTAAAATTTACGAGAGAAAAATATTTAGATCTAAACTACTCTAAAAATATCTAATATTACTGCTACTATCTAAAAATATAAAAAGATACTCTGTAAAAGCTCCCTTAGAGCCTATTTATAAAATTCCCTTTGGCTTTAAGTACAAGCTTAGAATTGAAAAGTGATGGTTATCACGACTTTACATGTCCCTTGTGAATTGCTCGCGTGACCCATGTATCAAATAGAGAATAAGAAATTTCAGGACTGATTAGTTTTGGCCGCAGGTGCTAGATTTTCTCTTGGGCATGAACTCCTATCGCGATTACACAGTCTGTGTAGACACCTGGCTATAACTTTTAAGCTCTTTTGATTTCTTTTGTTGCTATTTTCCCCAAAACATATGTGAATCTAAAAATGAGGCAAAGAAAATCTATTTATTGATTTATGAGAGAATATTATTTAAAAACAAGCAAAATAAGGAAGATCGAGGGAGAAATTGAGCTCAAATTATATACAGAATATTGACTCGTCACACTTTAGGAATATATTTTTAAAATCTATAAAAATTAGTCATTCAACCAAATATGACTGTAGGACATTCAACTATAAATCCATTGATTTTAGCATTATATTTATACCAACTGATAAATTTTCACATTTTATGAAATTCACGTTTCCATGATTTTAATCCATAAATTTTGATAAAATTTATGGATTTTAATTCCCACTATCTAAACATGGCCTTAAATTATTATTTTTTTCAATAATCATAGTGAATATAAAATTTACATTACAAACACAAATTTTAAATGTAAATTGTAAGAAAAGGGGATCCAGTATATTAATTTAGAACACTAAAACAACCAATTTATGCAGAAGCGAGAAAATGCATGCCTATTTAGCATTAGAAGCAGTATTCACAACAAGCAATATTCACAAGTTGATTCATTATATGATATCACTGCAAAACAAAAACGGTAACACAAAATTAGAATAAGAAGCAATAGGACTAGATCTTCCTCTTCTTTCCTTTTTTCACGTAGGCATTTTTCAATGGGATTAGCTACATTAGTTAAGGATGCAGATGGGAACTAGCCAATATATAGTGAATCCAATGGATCTACCCATCACAAGTTCTTATTGGATTAGGCCTATACTTTTAAACGCCTTTCAATACTGGCTCATCAGAGATGTCAGTAAGTCCATTACACATAAACATAAATTGAATTTCACACACGTCTTTTAAACTATTTTATTCTGTCTGTTTTCACAAATTAAAATAGCTCACAATTAATGGTATCCCATAATAAATTTTCAGCATAAATTACTAGTGTGCTCTGGATTGTACTTTTGATCACTAATGTAATAAAAATATGACTGATGGAATTATCGAGGATGTTGACAATTTTGGAAACAACATTATCATCGATCATAACCAAAAATCTGAGAGCCTCATAATTATTAATCCGATGTGATTTTATAGGTCTCCAACTCTCCCATTTGATGAAGAATAAATATCTTAAATTTGACTCCTTTCTCATTTGTAAAATATGTTTGATATTATTGGGTGGACTGGGAAGTGGGATTGGTTATTTATCTTAATGAACAAACCAAATCAGGCTCATGGGAGATTTTATCCCTTTAGATTAAGCTCACATACAAGCTAGCCTACTCCTCTTACTCTTTTACAAGCCCAAAAGGAAGCCTATTAATAAGGGGTTCCAAAAGTTCATAATTTTCCAAATAGTCTTTTGGAATAACTTCAGTAAAGCTTCACCACATTGGGTTTAAATTCTAATATCTAAATCATAAGGTAATATATATATATATATATATATATATATATATATATATTTATAAATCTCGTCCATATCAAAAAGATAAATATAATGTGATATATAAAAGATAGTGATGATAATGATGGAGCTCACGAATTATTTCATCATTCGAATTTAATTTGGATATAAATTAAAATATTTTATTCGTTTTATTTATCAAATGGGCAGATGATTAAAATAGGGTTAAAACGAATATCCGACGAAATGAATAAAATTATTATTTTTAATAAAATATAATCTATTGCAGGATTGAAATATGAGAGTTTAATTAAAATTTCAATAAAACATCATAATTTTAAATTATAAATAATTTAAACATTCCAATGAAAATTTGGTAGAATTGCACAATAAATTCTTTATGAAATCTCTAAAATAAGATGTTTATTTAAAAAAGAAAAACCATCAAGCAAAAAAAAATTGTGATAATGTTTATTTAGGGGGTGTTTGGTGGAGCGATGGCTAAATGTGCGATTGGTGTAAAAGTGCGATTGTCTAATCGCCAATCACTAAAAGCAGCTTATAGTTGCTTATAAAATTTGCCGATTAAAGAGAAATTTTATCATAATCAGAGTTTTTAGTTGGTCAATCAAACATTATAAATTTTTTCAATTGGCGACACGTATATTGACAATCGACAATTAGGGGTGTTTAGTTGGCCAACCAAACAGCCCCTTAAAAGGAATTAAGAAATTGTGGGTGAAAATTAAAAAGCTAATTATGTAAAGGAAACATTTGAATAGTATAAGGCCGTTGATTTCTCCTATCCGTCCAAATGTTAGGGTTTCCAGAGGTTGTCGGAGATGAATAAGCCCCTCTCTCTCTCTCTTCTGGACAGCCGTAAAATAATTTCATGGCTTCAAAGTCAAATTTTTGTCACACAAAGGTAAATCCAAATCCTAATTCTCAACTTACAAAGGGTTAATGCAAAAATGACCATTATTAAAATGAATCTTCTTTAAGATTAATATAAATATTTTGTCCCATAAAAAATTAAAATTTTTAATTAAATTCTTTTATGATCATGTAATATTTAAATATGTTAAATCAATTTATGTTTGAATAAAAAAAATTTTAAAAAATAAAACTTTTTTTCTTTATTTATAATATTCCAATTATTTTATGTGTTTACTATTCAAACCTTATTTTACAAGACTTCATAAATAGACTGAAACTTTAGTTTTTTATTTATTTTAGTTAATAACTATATAACTCCACCTAAGTTGGCTTAGGTAACAAATGCTTGGATGGTAAATATATATATAATTTGGGTAATAGATTAATATTTAAATTTTTTTTTCTTCAATATTAAAAAAAAATTAATATAGTATATAATATGCAAAATAATTCTCTAAATTTATATATGAGTAATGCATCTTTGACATTAATATTGAAGAATTCAAATAATTATGTACTAGCTATATATTAAATTGGCAGCCAAATAATAGAGTATCTGTTGCATTACACAAAAAATTGAGAATTTTAATTTTCACAATTCATTTCCTTTTAAAAATTTTCAATATAAAAAAAAAATATTAAAATATTTATTTAGTTTGGATATATAGCATTTAATATAATTAAAAAAATAATTGTTTCATTTATGAATTACCTAATATTAACATGTAAAAGTGTATCTATTCTAAGTATGTATTTCCTTAATTTTGAAAATTTT
The DNA here is from genome assembly GCA_948193065.1 of Aleurites moluccanus. Classification (NCBI taxonomy): domain Eukaryota; kingdom Viridiplantae; phylum Streptophyta; class Magnoliopsida; order Malpighiales; family Euphorbiaceae; genus Aleurites; species Aleurites moluccanus. The sequence continues at coordinate 12,419 of CANXYC011973742.1, read as the reverse complement.
TAAGGAAAAATTATTATTTAATCTTTAAAATTTATAAAATTAATAAAGTATTTTTTTTTACTTTTAAAAAACTAACTTTTTAATCAATAATAAAGTACAATTTAATCTTTTTTTTTTTTCATTTTGACCCTTAATTTTTAAATTTTTTAGGATAAATTACTATTGAATCCTTAAAATTTATTAAAATTAATAAATAGTACTTATATTTTTGAAAATTTAATTTTTTAATCCATAATAAAATATTATTTAATCCCATTTTCTTTCAATTTTTTCTTTTTCCTTCATTGATTTACTTTTTTTTCCATTTTCTTTTTTAATTTCCTTCATTTTTTTTCAATGTCATTGTAATGATTTTTTATTATTTCTAGTTGAAATATGTGTTTGTTTGAAATTTTTTATTTTTTTTATATTCTTAAATAAATTTATTTTATTATTATAGTGTCGTCTCTGCTTAAAAATTATGAGTATGTTCCTATTAACATAGATAATAAATATTTGATTCGGATGAAAAATAAATTTAATACAACACGAAAATTGACATATATTAACATTTTATTGTATAAAAAAAACGACTGTGCATGTAAAATTTGCAATGATTTTGCAAGTAATTTTGTATTTTATCATATTAAGACGAGTGGAAAACATATAATATATAGATAGATAGATAGTTGTCCTCTATCTTGCCCATTGATTGAAGATAAGACAAATGTCTCATTTACAGCAACATATATATGAAAATAATGTGCAAGAATAGAAAATTTGAGGGGCAAAGAATGACTCAAACATGAAAATTTGATCAGCTTAGGGAAGAAAAAGACACTTTTTGGTTCAATCGCTCTTTTCGCTCCCTTCACAGGGGGAAAAAAAAAAGAAGAGAGAGAGAAACAGAAAACAACAACACAACGAATGTGAGATTCACATTCATCATTTCTAGTTTAACAAGAAAAAAAAAAACAATATTCTTCATCTGGGTTGTTCATGAAATTTGATTTCAATAACGAGTAGTAAAAAAAAATTTGAATCAAAACATAATTTTTCATATAATTTTTTTTTATTAGTATGTGAAAGTGACGAACCTCAAAGAAATATTGCTAAGAAAAATGAGCAAAGAACAAACCGGAATTATAAAGGCATGGGAGGCCACAATCCGCAAGACTCAGGCGGCTAAGAAACGTGCAAATAGCATATTTGGCACAGTTTCTGTTGCTCATGCAGATGATGAGAATGAAGATGATCATCATGATCATGTTGAAGGAGGTGGATGTAGTGTTCGAGGAGAACCTTACCATGCAGAAAAAATTTTACCCAATGGAGATTATTATACAGGCCAATGGTTCGATAATTTCCCAAGTGGACAAGGGAAATATTTATGGACAGATGGGTGTATGTATGTTGGAGAATGGAATAAAGGAAAAACTATGGGGAGAGGAAAATTTAGTTGGCCTTCTGGGGCAACTTATGAAGGAGAATTCAAAAGCGGGTATATGGATGGTACTGGTGTATATACAGGTCCAAGTGGTGATACTTATAAAGGACAATGGGTTATGAATTTAAAACATGGTAATGGAATTAAGAGTTTTGCTAATGGGGATTTGTATGATGGGGAATGGCGTCGCGGATTGCAAGAAGGACATGGGAAATATCAATGGACTAATGGGAATCATTATGTTGGTGAATGGAAAAATGGTGTGATTTGTGGTAAAGGAGCTTTTGTTTGGGGGAATGGAAATAGGTATGATGGGAATTGGGAAGATGGTGTTCCTAAAGGAAATGGAACATTTAAATGGCCTGATGGGAGTTTTTATTTAGGGAATTGGAGTAAAGATGCTAGTGAACAAAATGGGACTTATTATCCTTCTGGATCTTCGCCTGATGGGAATCTCGAATGGGATCCTCAAGATGTTTATAAGCTACATTTATGTGAATCTCAAATTTGTCCTAATGAGAAAGTTTCTATTTTGCCTTCACAAAAAAGGCTTGCTGTTTGGCATTCTTCGAAAGGTGGTGGGGAGAAGCCTAGGAGGATGTCTGTTGATGGGAGGGTAAGTGTGGGGATTGAGAGAGCTTTTGATAGGATGAATATGTGGGAAGGAGAGGATGATTCAAGTGATGGAAATGCAATGATTGGGAAGCCTTTTGAAGCTGATTTATTAGGTTTACATCTTGAGGATGGGGTTTCTAAGTTTAATCCCATGAAAGTACCAAAAGTTGTTAAGAGACAAGGAGAGACCATTTGCAAAGGGCATAAGAATTATGAGCTTATGCTCAATCTCCAGCTAGGAATAAGGTATTACATGCATTTTTAAGCACTTTTATTTCCTTTTTTTTTTTAATCTTTTTAGTTTATTGTAAATTATACCCTTACCTGAAATCAGTTTTCAAGAAAGTAGATTTCCAGGTAAATAATTCTAAAAATATGATGAATTGGAGTTTGTTGATATTTTATTGTAGTTAGTGTGAAATTATATAATAAAACAGTGATTCCAATTAGATATCTTATTTAAAACAACAAATCAATAAAATAATATGTGATATAATAATTAAAAAATAAGTTTTAAATATTTAATCAAACTTCTTTTGAGAATACCTTTATAATCGAAATAAATTATTTAATTTATGAAAAAAAAATTATTATTTCTCTTATTCTAATTAACATATCAAAGTTTATGTTTATCTTTGAAGGAATTAGTATTGAAAAATTCTCATAGTTTTGTTTCTTGTAGTTGTTTAAAAGAATTTGGGAATTTTATGTCTATCCACATGAAAGGCTGAAATTCCACGGGAGACAACTTGTATTGCTATTTGCTTTATATTTAATAAGCAGAGAAAATATTATTGATTTCATAGTTAAAAAAAAGCCCTTAATTACATTTATCGGCATATTTGTTGTTTCCAAATGATTTAAGTTTCTATTAATTGTATCATTTTCCTACTCATTAATTATTGGCAGGCATTCTGTTGGAAGGCCAGCTCCAGTTGCATCTCTTGATTTAAAAGCTTCAGCTTTTGACCCAAAAGAGAAAGTATGGACAAGATTTCCTCCAGAAGGAACTAAGCATACTCCACCTCACCAGTCTTCTGAATTTAAATGGAAGGACTACTGCCCGTTAGTTTTCAGGTTTAGACATTTATACTATACACATAAATATAAAATTTTCATTCTCAATTAGCAATTGGTTTTGCTTCCTATCTTATAGACTAGAATTTGAATCTTTGAGCTAGACTAGGGAGTTATGTGTAGTTTATTCTTTATTAGACCTGAGAGAAACTTATTACAGTGTGCAGAATCTGATTTATGATACTATCTTGATGCAATACCATAATATATTTATATTATATTCATTTGTATTTCTTACTCCCTTATGGTCATGAATAGTTCATTTCACTACTTGCAATTCACAGCTAGACAATTGCAGTTGATTAATATGTTAACAATTGAGATGCTACAACAATTTTATTTGCAAAAATTTTGGAAATGATACTCAATTGCATTGGTACGGAATTCTCAATATTGTTTCACTTACTTGTTTGGTATATCATGGAATCGAAATCAAAATGAGATAGAATTCCAAAATTTTAGAAATCTATTTTCAAGTTTATTTTTTAAATAATCAAATATTGTTAAAATAGGATTCTGTTCCCAATCCTAATGTATACCAAACATGTGAAGATTGTTTATTGATAATTTCCTTTGTGAAAATATATGCACAAAATGAAAAGAAAATAGTATGCTTCTCTTCCTCTTCTCAGGACTTTGAGGAAATTATTCAAAGTAGATCCAGCAGATTACATGTTATCTATATGTGGAAATGATGCACTTCGCGAACTTTCCTCACCTGGAAAAAGTGGTAGCTTTTTTTACTTGACAAATGATGATAAGTATATGATAAAGACAATGAAGAAAGCAGAAGTAAAAGTAAGTTTATTCTATTTTTTTTCTTTTGCACATATATTTGTAGATAACTTTTTTTTTTTGGTACATGGGAAAGTAAATCTTGCTTATTAATTATAATGTTCAACCTCAATGTTTGTTTATGGTTTAGGTGCTTATAAGGATGCTTGCTGCCTATTACAACCACGTTAGAGCCTTTGAAAATACTTTAGTGACCAAATTTTTTGGTCTGCATTGTGTGAGGTTAACTGGTCCTGCCCAGAAGAAGGTATAGAATATATATAGACATTAATAGCATTTCTCTTATATAAAAACTTTATACACATAACATGGTTAGGAAATCAATTGAATTTAAAAGAGGTGTTCCAATGCACGAGTCTCTCTGCTTTGCAAAATCGAAATATGAAATGAAGTTAATATATTTCAGGTACGCTTCATCATTATGGGGAATCTCTTCTGTTCTGAGTACATCATTCATAGACGTTTCGACTTGAAAGGATCTTCCCTTGGCCGCATAACAGATAAACCAGAATCAGAGATTGAATCAACAACTATCCTTAAAGACTTAGATTTAAATTTCATTTTCAGACTACAAAAAGCATGGTTTCAAGAGTTTTGCAGGTATCTAGATATAACTATCACGATATGTATAGCTACTCATACTTCATATTTTTTTTCCTTTGGTATATCTAAATTTAAATGAACTACACAACAAAGATAGTTTTTCCCTTGCCATTATTCTCCCACACTTATACATAAGGACTTGAACCTGAGATTTCTTACATACTATGTGACTATTAACCTTTTCTCATTTCTTGGAAACCAGGCATTTATTTAGTAATCTTCTTTGTTTTCATTTTTATTTTTATTTTACTAATTAGAATCGACTAAAGATAATTTCAGTATCAGAGTCAAAACTCATTTGAATCGTTCTTTATTATTGTTTTTTAGCCTTACTGATTTTATTTCATTGTTTTTATAGGCAAGTAGATAGGGATTGTGAATTTCTTGAACAGGAGAGAATTATGGACTACAGTCTGCTGGTGGGTCTTCACTTTAGAGAAGTATCAAAGAGTGGTGATTTGATTCCCAATGCATCTCGAACTTCTTCTGCAGGTTATTTTTCAATCTTCCAGACATGTCATGCTCTCAATTTTCAGTTAAAACTCTCAATATTTTTCCATAATAAAGAAATTAACAATGCTTTTTTTTCTTTATGCAGCTGACCCTGAAACTGAGTCAGGTTCTCGCCTTTCAAGAGCAGATATGGATCATCTTCTTCTTGATCCGGCCAGGTAAAATATTACACTCGTAAGAACAAATATATTACCATTTTAGAGTTTCAGTTATGCTCATAAAAATAGTCTTTCTGGAAAGACAATTGGATGGTTACATACTATAGATTTGTTCTTCATTGTTGTTTGAACTGCATTTAAGAAAATTACTATAGTGAATATATTAATTAGAGGTCATAAAAATTTATTTTTATAAACTTCAATGCCAAACAAACTAATGCTTTTTTTTTTAATGTTTGATTTTTACTTTATAAATTGAGAAATGCAGGTGGGCTCGTATCAGATTAGGCTTAAACATGCCAGCACGAGTCGAAAGAACTATAAGAAGACGAGATTGTGAACTTCAACTTATAGGAGAACCCACTGGAGAGTATTACGATGTTATAATGTTTTTTGGCATCATAGACATACTTCAAGATTATGACATTAGCAAGAAGCTTGAACATGCATACAAGTCCATTCAATATGACCCAACTTCAATATCAGCTGTTGATCCTAAACAATACTCAAGGCGTTTTCGTGATTTTATATTCAAGATTTTTACAGAAGAAACTTGAACAATCGAACAAAATTTAAACCAGATTCTTGATTTTCAAGTTCTTCAAGTCGATTTTGTTTGCTTCAATTCATTTTTTTTTTCATTTGAAATTAATTTTATAGATATATTATATCTTGGTAAAGGAATAGATCATATATCTATTGTAGCCAGGAAAAGGGCACATGTATACTTTACTATATATGTGTAATTGCATTAGAATTTATATTCTTTTTCTGATCAATTCTTTATTGGATGATAGGGGACGCAATTTATGTTAGAGGGACGTGTTCAGATTTTATTGACATACATTCTAAAGATCAATACGAATTTATTGTATACAAATTTAAATAAAAACACGATTTACTTAATTAATAAATAATACGATACGATACGAATAATATATTTAAAATTTTAAATTAATTAATTTTTTATTTGATTATTTAAAATTAATAAATTTATTAAATAAATTCTATTAATTTATATTATTATATAAAATATAATTAGTTATAAATTTATAAAAACAATTAAAATAATATTTATATATAAATATTTTATAATTTATAAATATATTCAATTATATGTATTAATAAAATATTACACATTAATTTTAATGAGTTAAACATATCATTTTTGGATTAACAGATCAATAAGAATACGACATGATTATTTTTGTGTAACAGTCGAATTGACACAAAATTAGTATTAACACAATAATTTTTAATTTAAACTCATTAATTTTGTGTTGAATTTATGTTGTGCCAGATCTATTCAGGAGACATAAAAATGTTACCCTGAAATTTTAGCAGTGTTTTGAGTTGATTGGATATAAGGAAATAAAATTGATTCAAATTTCTGTATATTTTGCATGACAAGTTTGTAATGGACTATTCTGGATGAAACTTGCATTACAATTGTAGGTTTTAAGAAGTTTGCATTACAATTTTAGCAGTGTTCATAAATTTCTGTCACGACGTTTCTACCGAAATCCTGGATGTGCCTTGAAATAAGTGGTAGAATAAAATATAAAGATTTAATAATAAAAATAAAGTTTTCAGACGCTTTGTACTGATTTATTTATTTTGAAAAAAAAAATCCTTTTATAAATTGGTATGAAAAATTAAAATTTTGTTATTGGAAGACAAAAAATTGCATAAACAAATCAAATATATTTAATACACTCAAATTAATAAGTAATAAAATATTTTAATTAAATTAATTTTTTAATTCATATTTAAATTTTATTAATAAATAATCTAATTAACCATAATCAATAAGTAATCAAATTAAAGAAAAAAGGAACTACAAAATTTTAAATTTATATTAGTTATTTAAATCATTACATGCAAATTTTGCCTAGAAAATAAATCTAACAAATCTCAAAATCCATCTTCATCTTCATCTTCTTCTACTTCTTCTTTTTTTTTTTTTTTTTATCTTTTCTTCTTTTACAATTCAACAAATTTCAAAAACTGAAAATAAAAAAAATAAAAAATGCAAGAATAAAGAAAAATTGAAAGAATTAAAAAAAAAAAGAAGAAGAAGAAGAAATTAAAAGAAAGGAACATACATAGAAAAAACAACAGCATTAAATGGTAAGGAATAAATAGATAGAGAAAAAGAGAAGATAAAATGAGAAAAAAATTTCAAGTATGCATGTTTTTAAGAAATTTTATAAAAAAAATTTTTGCACTAAAAAGTCTATACAGCAGAAGCTGATGTGTTTTTGGCACATCAACCCCTCTCAACCCGTTTTTATGCTTAAAAATTAGTGATTAATCAGTTTTCATCACTAAAGTGCACAACAATAGCGACAAATTTTAAATATATCACAAATTTGTTGCAAATTCGTCGCTAATCTGTTGCATAATAGTGATGGGTTTCAGTCCAGCATAAATTCTTTGCTAATATTGAATATGCCTCAAAATTTCAGCGATAATTTTTCTCCTTTTAGCGCCAAACTAGTCTGTTGCCTATATTTAGTGATTAATTAAAAATCCATTGCTATTTTCAGTTGTTCCTTTTTTTAAGATGATATTAACAATGGAATAGCAATAAATTTTTTTATGTTATTCTTTCATCGTTAATTTCTATTATTCTGTCTCTAAATTAAGACGCTAATATTTCGTGTTATATATTAGAGACGAAATAATTATCGCTAATTCTATCATTAATTCGTTGCTATTGTAAATAAAAAATTTCGATAAAAATTTATAACAATGAATAGTAGTGCGTCTCTTAATTTTATTGATATTTTGCATTTTTTTTTACTGACTTACGAAGCTCAATTTGATATTTAAATTTTATTTACTTATCAAGAGCACAAGTAAAAATATAAAAAATATAATTCATTACTCAAATCTATTCATTACAACTAAAAGATAAATTAAAGACAAATTACAACTTGAGTCAAAATTAAAAAAATAAAAAAGAACTACAAAATGTTTTAAATGAAATACAAAAAATTAAACAATATAATTCCTAACACTATATTAAGCCTTCAAGTTTTATGCTCCATATAAGGAAACTATGCAATTAAAAACCTGCAAGAAGGAAAAGAAAGAAAGCAAAACCAAGAAAAAAAACATATTTCTATATATTTTTGGGTTTTAGCATTTATTTTTTAGCTTTTAAATTAACCTTTTTTTTTATGTTGCTATAATTATTAGGTGATAAGGGCTTTCCTCTTGTTTTTCAAGTCGTGAAGCCACCCATCACCAGAACTGGAGCTAAAGTATTGGACCTTTGTATTATTTTGTCTTTGGGCCTATGGCCTACAAGAGAAGGAAAAAAGAATGAGAAATAAGCATTAGAGAGTCAAGCTTTAGGCCCAGCACGAGCCTTTTGATACTTTAGTTAATGGCTGCATATTTGGAGTATTTAAGTCAAGCTCCCTCCTTGGGGATTGTAATGAGTTGGAAACATGGCTCCTTCTAAATTTTAGGTATTTGTCACGTCATATTGTAGATGAATAATGAGATGATGTGTCTGTATGTTCGATTATTAGTTGTGCAGCCCTATGATTATTTGACCTGAATCTTGTGAGAAGCTGGAAGGAGTTGTCGAGCAAACTCCTGTTGTATGCTAAACGAGATCATATAGTGGCATGGTGATGTACTGTCACGACAAGATAGCTTAGGGAAAGATACTTATTGCCTAGACAATCACCAGGTGACAAGGTACGAGTGGGCCTGTCAATAATGCCTTGGGACTACTGGTTGATGGCAACTTTTAGATGTGAGGCATGTTGTCTGTAGCTCTGGCATGTCTTAAGCTTGTTCTTTATAGCCAAACTGGTGTAGCCGTTTTTAGTCCTTTTCAAAGGCACTTACTTTATTAGCGCAAAAAGCTAAGTTCACGAGAGCAAAAGTAGTATTTGTTGAATCTCCTCTTAAGGTTAACTAGCAAAGCATCAAGTCTTCTAAAGTTATTAGAGCTCACGAAGTGGACCCGTTAATGATTCCTTGTGTGCTCGTACCAGTTGTCTCAAGCATTGTAGTGGTCATCTTTGAAGATTGTAGGAAATATTCTAAGATTTCAGGAACAATTATTAGGATTTTAGATGCAGTAAATATAATCAGTTTCAAGAAACTGAGAGGACAGGTTCTAATTTTTGTGAGGCACTAATTAGGTATTACATTTAACAGAACTTGTCTTGAGTTATTTGTTTATCTCCTCTTAACCTTTTAAGCCTAACTCACTTTCTCCATTTTGTTCACTTTTTACATTCATAGCTTTTTTTTTTGCTCGTTGTAACTGATCCATTTATATTGTCTTTTCGTAACTCTTATAGCTTGTTTGATGGGTACACTGGATCTATATGACTCTTTTTGGGTTCAAAATGATGTGTTATTAGGACCCAAGTTGAGAATTATTGGATGTTTGATGTCCTCATTGTCTCTAGAGGAGCAACCATTATTGATGTACGCATGAGATTTTATCTAGACTAATCAACTGCGATTGACCTTTTGTACTCTTTAAATTTTGAATCAGCCTCGTTATTGGATTAGTTGGCATCTTAAATAATTGGAATTGGTTTTCTTCCTGAATCATCTCGATGGAATCGATTTTCTTCTTAAACATGCTTTGTATGCTCTACCATCTTCTAGGTGGAGAATCCATTGTCATTTTGAGAGAGATATATGTGGTACACCTAGTTGCCCATTAGTGAACGTGGTTTGTCTATGGATGCAAATGCTTTCATTCAAGGCAACCTTGTGATATAAGCCTCAACTCCTTGGAGGCTTCAGTAAAATAGGACTTTTAGATGTAACCTCTACTTTATTTGCTTGCAATTTGAAGATTTTAATAAGACTACATCATTTCTTCATCTCATACATATGCTTGTTCTTTGATTGGTTTTTTCTATTTGTGTGTACATTTGACTTATGTGGATTACACCATTTTCTAGAACTTAACTTGTCTTTTTACTATATTTGGCAAGCTTTTAGTGTGCCTTGAAGGTTTTACTATCTTGTCTCTATCAGGGTAGAGCCCTTGGCTTTTCTAGGTCTTGACCGGGATGTTTGATTACCTCATTTGTCTAGATCTTTATTATTCTACATTGGCCCCCAATGTCTTATTGACTTCGCCTTTGTCGGTTTGGGTATACTTTTTTACTTTGCATATGCCCTCCAAGGTCTTATTGTCATTACCTAGTTTGGTTGCTTCTTTTTTTAGCCATTGTTTCACGTAGGCCGTCCAAGGTCTTAGTGATGTTGCCTAATCTATATAGGCTTTTACTTTGTACATCACAAAGAATTAGTTTCCTTTATTAATATAAAAAAAAATGGCCTCCCTATCGGAGATTTTATGGCACAACCTTGCTATGAGGTCTTATATGCGAGGATACTGCTAGGTCTTTGCTTGCATAGAGTTCTTATCAATTGCATCACTTGGAAGTCTTAATATATGGGAATGGCTTATCTTTGCCTCGCGTAAAAGTTTTATTGCGCTTCCTAGCTATGAGGTTTTTGTTTGCCTCATGAAAGGTCTATAAAGCATTGCATAGAGGTCTTATCTCGCTTTATAAGAGGACTTTATATACCTCGTTAGAGGTCTTTGATGTGTCTCATGAAGTGGTCTATGATTTGCCTTATGAAAGGTCTTACGAAGCCTCATGTAAAGGTCATATGTTCCTTCTAAAAGGACTTTAAGTGTCTCATTAGAGGTTTTTTAAGTGCCTCACAAAGAGGTTTTATCTCACATTATGATAGGACTTTAATTGCCTTATAAAGGTCTTTGAAGATGCTTCACAAAAAGATCTTTGATGTACCTTATAGAAGGTCTTATCGAACCTCATGTATAGGTCTTATCAAACATCATAAGAGAACTGGTTTTCCTGGCATATTTTCACCTAATAAAATATACTAGGTCTTACTATGCCTCTGATTGGACTTTTGCCCAAAGTTTAATAAGCCTTATTTTGTTCTCAACTAAAGATATTATGTCTTATGGTCTTTATCTAGTTTTCACTTAATCTTATGGTACTTCATATGGAGGTCTTGCTGCCTCGCGGTCTTTCACCATATTACTCATATGAAAAAAAATATATATTACTTAGAAATTCTTCAATAAGCGCCACATAGGATTGCACATAAGAAAAAAAAATATATTACCTAAAAATGCCTGAATTTTAAGTCAATTTGCTGTTCTTTCAAGATTTTTTTTTTTTTACTTTTTATAAAAAATTTTAATTCATGGCAAATTGATGTATAAACTTCTATTTTTTTAGCAATTTATATCAACGATCAACTCTCAAGAAATATTCAATAATGCAATTCTACTTGATTACTGAAATTCTTAAAGAAGTGCCTTTATACATAAGAATTAAAAAAAAAAATGAAGAAAACCCTAAAAATATAACAGATGAAAATTAAAAAATCAATCAAAACCATAAAATTTACCAAAACCAATAATACAAAACCAAACTTTGATTTCAAATTGTCAACAACAAAACTACTATTCACAACAAACTTGTCATCATTTACAAACCCATAAAAAGGGATTTACATATGAATCAATGATGATTATAATTGAGTTTGTGTTAAAGGACTTGGATTCGAATAATCGAGTTTCTACTCTAAGAGTTATTTTGTCAAGGTAAAACTTACCAAACATATGAAGAATAGTGAGATCTTGAGGCTAAAATCATCATTAGAGTAGAGTCAGTATATATTATTGCTGCCACCTTCAAGCCCACTGGCAACAAATGCAAAAGTGAAAATAAAGGATCTAAAGAGATATCTATGCATACTAACAATAACAGTTGCGAAGAGTCATGACATCTAAATCGACAAGAAGTGGTAGATGACTCTTTGAAATTGAGAAAAACCTCTTGTCATTGCGTAATGATTGAAAAAGCGAAGAAATAAAATGACAAAAGAAGATAAAGAAGATTGTCACAACGTTTTTGAAGACGCCGCGATAGAATGGCAAATAAAAATAAACTTTTAAATTTTTAATAAAAATGGAGTCGCCATCAATTGAATTGTTTTAAAAGACTCAATCGGAAACCTTTAAAAATATGGTCTGTTAAACCAAAATTTGGGTTCGGGAGTCACAAACATATAGGGAAGGTGTTAGGCACCCCACATGTTAATTTTCAAAATATTAAATTGGCCTTAAAAATATTTTTTTCACTTATTATTTATAGAGTGCAAATTTATTTATTTTCCTTTTAACCAGAATGATTAAT
>CANXYC011973207.1:47500-69313 GCA_948193065.1 Aleurites moluccanus | reverse complement strand
AGAATTTATTTCAGGATCTATTTTCTTCCATTCAGTATTTGTAAGGATTACTTTATTACAACATTGCATTATTGATTTATTGATAATTCTTGTTGAGATGATTTTTGGATTGTTAAATTTAATTATTGTCCTTTTGATTTTCATTATGAGTAGCTAAACACCTTTTCAGAGTTGAGATGGATTCATTAGGTTGATTATTGGATTTTGACGTTTGAATTAATTAGAGAATATTACTTAGGATTAATCTATTAATTTTGGGCTTTTAAAATAGTGAGATTAACTGCCCATTGATTTTGCTAATTAATGATTTCATGTGAAGTAGCGAGAGTGGAAGTATAAAATTGATTCGTGAAATTAATAGACCTAGGGAACGTGTTGCTTAGAGATAAGGACAATCCTTTGTGATCCTTGTAAGGGTTGTCCAAAGAACTTAATGAGTTTATATTAATGTCTTAAGATCATGAGAATAGACTTAATTTTAGCATAAATATTTGTAATTCGCCTTGAGAGAGGGTTTAACATAATTTTGGGAAACCTGATCATTAATCCTAAATAATTGAATCTAATTAAGGAGAATGTCAAGATTGGATAATTGCCTATTGATGAAATCTTAACCCTGATTTTTTACAAATCGTATTTTCTCTTTCAAGTTTATTATCTTACTTTTATTTTAACTTATTTGCTAAAATTCACCCAACTTTATTATTTTTCCAAATAATAACAATAATTAGGAGTGATTTGTTGATATTCCCTTCCTCGTGGGAACGATACTTACTCGTCATTATTACTTGCCACGCGACCTGTATACTTGCAGTACTACAAAGTCGCAACACCCTCACAAGTTTGATAGTATATTTTTTACTCACCGAGTTTATATTTATTTCATTGTTTAATTTTTTTTCAGGAAAGAAATTTAATGGATAACTTAAATTCCTTGTAATCTTTCCTCTAGTAAGAAACTTTCCATGTATACATTGAAACTTGAAGTAAATAGTTTGTCTAGTTGCTCCTTGTTGGTCTTTTGAGGGTTGTATCATTCTGGAGATGATTAACCTTTTGTATTATCGGTGGCTTGTAATCATTTAATAAATAGAATGTATGATACTTATAGATCATATGATGCATGTTGATGCTTAGAGGCTATGAGATACTCTAAGTGATTCCCTTTAAGGTATATTGTGGTATGAGTTGTTAATGAGAATTATAGATATAGATATAGAAGTGTTATATTTCGTAGGTAATGATCTTGGGATTAGGTTTAGGTTCTACTTTTTTGTTGTTCCTAGACCTAGGCTACGGTTTTACTCATAGGTAAAGGAGGTAGTTGCAGCTTAGTGATAAGACAAAGTTCATTCTCTCTCAAGGAAGGCTAGTCTATGAACATGCAATTGAGGTTGTCCATTAATAATGGAAATCTAAGCATCCTAATCAATAGTTGGTTGGTTTGCATATATTGAAATTAAACCAAAACTTATAGAAATAGTAAATGAAAAGCAATTAGCTAAAAATAAGATCAATTTAACAATAAATGAAAAAGGCTTTAGAGAATGTAAATTTTTCCAATTCATACAATCAAGGTAGGATTATATATATCATCCATAGAATTCAAGGCAAACAAAATAAGAAGTAAATATTCCATAACATATCTTTCAAATCCTGTATATATAATAAGAACCTAATTTATATAATCTTAAGGGCTAATACATTTCTAATTCATAGCTTCCTATACAATTAATTTCATTCTTAATAATACTAACTTTCATCTTTCAATTCATCATTTAATACTGGCATACAAATTGTAGTTAAGCACCTATATAAGTATTAAGTTCAAATCAATAATACATGTAGAATTCTACATTTTCTTGATATTATCCTAATATGAATTGCTAAATTGGTTTCATTCCAAACCCTAGAATTAAAGAATTATTTCATAATGGAATAGGAAATATCAATCATATTCAAAGCAATCATAGAATTCATCTTAACAATGATATTATAAAATAAACAATCAAAAGCAAGAATAGAATGAAGGGAAATAAAAACTCTTATTTTTTGTATGAAGTCTCCTCCAAAGTGTAGCTCAATTTCTTGCAACTCCACTTTAATTCAAATCCCATTACAAAACTTTAATTCTTTAATGAAAAGAACTAAAAAAATTAAAAGTTGGTTATAAAAAAAAAAATTTGAAAACCTAATCAAAATTTCTCCTAGAGCCTATAAGGCTACTAGGGTTTGGTGCCCCTCTTTTTCTTATCTCTAAAGCTTTGTTCTTCTCTTTTTAAATACATTTAAAAAGATATTTGGCTCTGCCATATTCGTGATTTTTATTTCAAATTGATATTATAAATCTTCCAACTCAACACATCCATGTCAGGATGACATGTTCGTGTCACTTGAATTTAAATTTCAAAGTTCATTCTAGTATATTTAACACGCAAAAAGAGGATTGACACCTCCATGTTACTAGAGTGGCATGCCCTTGGCAAGAGTGGCACGCCGATGTTGCTAGAGCTTGTTGCTCTCTATACAATTGTCTCCTTTTTCCTTTTGTGCAACACGCACATGTCATAATTGACATGGGTGTGTTGATCATGTTTGCTCCAAATAGCTTTATATGCATGTTGGATTCCAAGTTAATTTGGCTTGTTCAAAAATACTTAAAAACACCTATAAAAAAGATCAAAACACAAAACTTCTACAAAATTTTCATTAGGCACAACTTATTGAAATATTAATTAAAAAAGTTAAAACCTAAACAAAAACCCAAGTAAAAGTATATAAAAACATAACATTATTGAAGACAAAAATGGGATGAAAATTATTACCATGTCAGGATTTTGTTATATGTTTGTTGATAACCAGGAACTTATCCATGTTCCAGAACTATCATAGCCCTTAATTTAGAATGTGACAAGTATTCATCTAACTTTTCCTTTGAATGATAACAATTTTTTCCTTTTGGTTGCTACTGTGAATATTGAATGTGAAAAATAGAACATTTAATTGTTGGCTTAATTAACAAAATAAATTTATTCCTCATTTTATTGTCTAATTAAAGTTCGATTCTTGGTATTAGAAATATAAGCTGCTATTTGTTATAAATATATATATTATTATGGATGTCATTTTATTTTTTTTACTACTTCATTATTTTATATGTCTTTTCATATATCACACTACACCATTACTTAGTATATTTATTTAGTGTATTATATTTAACTTTATTATATTATTTATAATATGTAACTTATAGTGAATTTATATTATAATTTATGGTGGGTTTATATATTATAACTTATGATGGAGAGAAACTCTATAAATATGAGTCCGTATTACTTTGTAATATACACCAATAAGACAATAGAAAACTCTCTCTTCTACATTCTTATTTTTTATTTTTGTTCTTGTTCTTGTTCTTTTTTTCATAACACGTTATCAGCATGATTCTGTATTTTTAAGTAATCAAATCCAAACAAGTTTGTCTACTCTTAAAATGTTAATTTCATTTATCTTATTTATTTTATTATCTTAATGAATTATTTATATTTATGAAAATATACTAAAATATATTAGTTTATTATTCTTATATATATTGCCATTGCCTTTATGTTTATAATTCATGTCTCGTTGCTTTTGATTAATAATAATATTATGCTTATATGTTTTAGAGTTTTTTTTTAAACAAGAAGTTCATAAATTAATTTATCTGTAAAAATTAGCAAATCAATTGTCGGGTGCACTTGCAGATTTAAAATGAGTAACAAAATCTCATACAACAGCTGATAATATTTTAATTTGTATTGTCGTCTCAGAATGACAACTTATTAATGAATATCAAACAAGTTTAAAGTGTGGAAGGCTATTGATTATAAAGATAAAAGTTATCGAAAGAGAAAAATAATAAATAATAAAGATAATTCTATTGAAATTACAGATACTAATATAAATATACTTCCTGAAAAAGTATAGATACCTAGAATTAGTAAAAATAAAGAGATATTAATAAATTATGTTAGTTATGAAAAAAGATAGAATCAAAATGAAATGATTGTTGACTACTATTTTACATATGGTGTAACATATTTTTACGAGTGAAAATATTGATTTTGAACAACGATTTATTCAATAATGTTGAAAGTAGAGTTGATTGACCAAAATGAAAAGATATAATACAAGCAGAATTAGATTCTCTTGAAAAGCATAAGGTTTTCGGACCAGTAATCCAAATATCAGAAGATGTGAAACTGTTAAATACAAATAGATTTTTGTGCGAAAAATACAAAACAATATTTGCTACACAAATTTTTTCACAAAAATCTGAAATTAATTATGAAAAGATATACTTTTCTGTGATAGATGTAATAATATTTTAATATTTTATTAATATAGCAATGCATGAAAACTTGATATGCACCTAATGAATGTAGTCACAACTTATCATTGATAATGATATGAAAATCCCTGAAAGATTTAAAATGTAAGAAAAATATAATTTAAGTTCTAGAGAAATTTATTCAATTAAATTATAACGATTTTCGTATGGATTAAAACAATTTGGGCTTATATGATAAAATCGCATTAGTGAATACTTGTTCAAAATAGAATATAAAAGCGATACTATAAAAAAAAATGTGTATATGAATTTACTATAATTATTGTATATATTAATAATTTGAATATTATTGAAATTCCTGAAAAACTTTCAAAAGTAACATTATTTGAAAAATGAATTTGAGATGAAAAATTTTGGAAAAATAAAATTTTATCTCAATTTACAAATTGAACTTTTGGCCAGAAAAATTTTTATTTATCAGTTAACTTATACACAAAAGGTTCTTTTATGATTTTATATACAAAACAAATTCATTGAATAGTTCAATGGTTATTCGATCACTTAATGTGAATAAAGACTTTTTTCAGTTAGAGAAGATAATGAATAAATTTTTGGACATGAAGTACCATATCTTATGTAATAGGCGCACTAATTATTACAAAAGAATGGTGAAATTGATATTCAATAAATTCGTTCAAATGACAATCTAACAGGTTTGTTCACTAAGGTATTATCTACTGCAACATTCAAAAAATTAGTTAACAATATTAAAATGTGACGTTTTAAAGATTTTCAGTGATATTGCAAATAGGGAGAGTTTAATACTGTGCTATTTTTCCCTTAACCAAAGGTTTTGTCCCATTAAATTTTTCTAGTAAAGTTTTTAATGAGATAGTATATTATTTGCAATGTGAGAATATTGTACTTTTTTTCTTTCACTAGTTTTTTTTCCCCGCTAGATTTTTACTAGTAAGGTTTTAATGAGTCATATTTTTTATAAAGATGAACATCCAAGAGGGAGTATTATAAATATATATATTATTGTAGATGTCCTTTTATCTTTCTTACTACTTCATTATTTTATATGTCCCTTCATATATCACACTACACCATTGCTTAGTATATTTATTTGATATATTATATTTAACTTTATTATATTATTTATAAAATATAACTTATAGTGAATTTATCTTATAATTTATGATGAGTTTATATATTATAACTTATGATGGAGAGAAACTCTATAATATGAGTTCGTATTACTTTGTAATATACACCAATAAGATAATAAAAAACTTTTTATTCTACATTCTTATTTTTTATTTTTATTCTTGTTTTTATTTTTATTTTTATTTTTATTTTATTTATTTTTCATAACACTATTCAATTCCTCAAAGAATTTTTAAATTGAATGATTTCTTGATATTATTAGGTATCAGAGTTTTAATTTTTTATTGATTAGTTTTTTAACAAGATATAGCCTTTTTTTTTTTTTTTTTTTTGCCAAACTTCTTTTTTTTAAAGAAAAAAAAAAAGAGGCTCTTTTTTTTTTTAATGTTTTAGAGAGAAGCTCCTCGTTTTTCCAAATTTTTTTTCTTCTTGTTATTTTTTCGAGTCATTAAATTAGACAGTAGATCATTATCTTCTATTTTTCGTTTTAATTTTAATTTTATTATAAAAAATGTTCATATTTATTCTTTTCTTGAATATATATATAATCTCAAATATGAACTAAAATTTAATCTTATATTTTGTTTGACATCAAGATTAATTTTTAAAATCAATACTCTTTTAAAAAATTATTTAGAATTGTTATTTTAATTAGTTTTATAGTTTATAATTGAAACATATTATATTAATTATAAAAGTATTTTCTTACTAATATTTAATAAATATGCTTACGACCATGTTCTGATGTTTCTTTTTAACAACATCAAATAAACTATTACTATATTCTAGTTAGTATGTGAAAATTCTAATTTTAATTATATGTAATTAAGGTTGGTACTTAAGTAAGAGAATCAGAGGGTAGGTAAAAAGATCTGAAAATATATATAAGAAAGGGACAAAGTTATTCTAGATGAATGGGACCATAGTATTTGTCTCATACAAGTGTGTAAATGTAGACCTCTTATTTCAGTGTTCACCTCTATTGTGTTCATATTCATATACAAATTAATTTCGAGATGGTTGGCATTTTTTAGTTGTGTTTCTGATTGGTTTTAATATCATTGGATATTGTAAGATTTTGTTTGTCACAAATCGAGTTGATGTGAATTAATTGGTCTAATAATTGGGATGGGTTGGATCTAACTATGTAGTTCAAAAATAAACCACAAACTGTTCGTAGTAACTTACACTTTAAAGTTTTCTATACATTTATAACGATGATACATTTTCACATTAGAAAGAGAATTTTTATTTGAATTGTATATAAGAATTTTCGTGAATTGGTATTAATATCTTGAGATTTATTTTTAAGTTAAGTCGTTAGATCTAATTTTATCCTAATTATTAAATTAATAATTCACATAAACTTAAATTATAAAAAAAATGATATTAGAATTTAATTATCAGAAAATAAATATAAAAATATTGTCTAATATAATAAATTTGAATTATAATTATAAGCCTGACAAAAAAGTCAAAGATTTAAGTAGAAAAGGAGAATAATTTTTTAATTTGAATTGTATATAAGAATCTTAGTTAACTTTTATTAGCACTTTGAGACTTATTATTTTTTTGATAAACTGATTTTACCCAATTCTACCCTAATTGTTAGGCCAATAATCCATTCAAACTTAGATTGCTATATTACTATTTTGTATTATTCTATTTTACCTATGAATGAATATTTGTTTTTGCCTTAAAAAATCCCACCAATTAATTTTCTTGGGATATCATATAATTAAATCACACTTAATTAAATGGTCAATGATTCTATTCTATTTCTAGGGTTGGTAGAACTTAATTATCAACTTAGCAAGTGTAACATGAAATAGATTAGAAAACAAAAAACATGATTTTGAAGCAAACCAAAAATTAATAAACCCTTTAACTATTAATTCATTATAGTAAATTATGTTTATGACATATATTAAGATATAATATTTCATATTATTAAAAGAAAAAATATTAAATAGATTTATATATAATTAGATTTTATAATTTCAATTGCTAGTTTTTAAAATTAATATTCTCAAGATTATGTAATATCAGAGTGAAAAAATATCATATCCCTATTAAATTATAATTCAGATTGAAATTTCAATTTCTCTTTCAATATTCAATATATTCCGAGTTTCTTTTAATTATTTATTCGCCTTATTGTGGGTTTCTTTTAATTGTCTTTAACTCGATGATAAACTTTTAAATTTATCTCTTCGTCCGTATTGAGCTTTTAATTCAACCAATTCGCCTCGTGGTGAATTTTTTTTCAGTTGTTTTTTGCTCAATAATAAGCTTTTAAATTTATTTCTTCGCTCGTATTAGATTTTTAATTCTATCAATCCAATTCTCATTATAAATTTACAAATGTCAGCTGAAATTAATCAAAAATTATCTTGACCCAGATGTCACTTGAGAAAAAATATAAAAATATAATATTTCACATTGATTAAATATAATATGTTGAATAAACTTATATATAATTAGATTTTCTAATCTTAATAGCTATTTTTTGATATTAACACTTCCAAAATCATACAAACTCCCAAAATTTATAACAACATAATCCAATTGCTATACAAAGAAATTAAGCCAATATACATCTATTCTCACTCATGTGGGAAAGCATCTTATTATATTAGACTACATTACTAATTCTATTTTTTTTTTCATTCTGTTTTTTGTTCTTAGTATGTGATAGTCCCTATTGTATTTATAATTATCACCTCAAAAGAGATAAAAGGAAGATTGATGATGTCTATGCCTAATTGTGATACCAAAAACCATCACTTTGGCCAAAATAACTCAAATTAAAATTAAAGTCATGATAATAGAGTAATAGACTCAAAAGAATTAACAAGTGATTAAAATTTGAATTTTATTACTTGTAGTAACTTGGTTCTATGATATATATTCACAATATTTTACAACTTATAACATTTCAATATTCAATTAAATTCATAAAAAGAGTATCATTACTTGTACTTCAAACCTTTATTTTTTGCATTTCAAAATATTTTTCTTTCATTTAAAATAACAATTGATTTTACAAGTGCTCTCTCATGCATGTATCAAATAGAATACCTTAATTGTTTTATGTATATATAACACATAAGATTTTGATCTTATGTATTAACAAAACCTTATGTATTATTCTCTTGATAAAAAATTAAAATCTCTAATTCAATGGCTATATGCTATAATTACTTGTGTATAGCCATTAAATTAAATATTTTATGGGATTTATAGATTTGTTTGATTTTTTAAGAAGTATATATAGGAAATATTTTATTAGTGAAATTCGAGATTTAAGAATTTATTTATTTTTTAGATTATTTTAATTTTTATAATTAATTAAAATTATATTTCAATTCAAAAGTAGGCCTCACGATATCGAATAAAAATTCATATAAGAGAAAAATATTTTTGAAAAATATTTTCTTAATTTATATGTCAAGTGTAGGGATGAGTTTAGAGCCTATGGGTCCCAAACTCAAAAATATTCTATTATTTTTAATATTTTAATACAAAAATTATAAAAATATATATAATTAATCTATGAATAATTAAAATTGTCGCCAAAAGTAATAAAATGTTCATTAAAAAAATTTGTCTTATAAAATATGTTTGACCCTTCCAATAAAATAGTCTTAGATCCGTCGTTGATAAGTTGATCAAATAAGAGCATTATTAGTGAATTTAGTATTTAATTATCTAAAGAAACAAAACACAAGGATTTGTCCAAACAAATACCACACACCTTTTATGAGAAAAACGTCGCACTACATAATAAATTAATTTTATCCCCACTGAATTTTTTTAATAAAAAGATACGAATATTAAAATATATAGGTACAGTAAGATAAGTGTGCCCTTGATATACACTATATTTAAATTGTCTTTTAGGTGGGAAATCAATGTAATATAAAAATCAAGTATCCATTCATTTAAATTTTATATTAGGAATGATAATTTTATCTGTTTTATCGGATATTTATTATATTCAATTTATTCTGTTTATTAAATGAAGTAAGACAAATTTTTATTTTAAATCTGAATTGGTTTTAAGTAATGATAATACTTATTTCGAATCTGACTCGATTATATATGTTATATATATTTTTATTTTTAATATTATATTTATATTTAATTTATATATTTTTTTAAGTTATGATTATCTTTTATATGAAATATAAATTATATTTTATGAATATGTAAAAAAATACATAAATAAATATATACATATTTTTCAAAATATATATATATATATATATAAATGGATATCACCTACACTGAACTAAGCGGGGCAGTTAGTGGGATAGATATTTTTATTTTTAAACAGGGCAGATATTTTTATTTTTAAATAAATATTTTATATATACATATATAAAAAATAATGTAATTTTCTCAACTATTTTTAAACTTATCACTAATACATACAAATGTCCTTAAATTTTAATTGGTAATTTAAAAATCTTACATTTTAATTAGTGTAAAAACCTAGCTAGCAAATTACTAGAGGAGAGTGAA
Organism: Aleurites moluccanus; assembly: GCA_948193065.1. NCBI lineage: Eukaryota > Viridiplantae > Streptophyta > Magnoliopsida > Malpighiales > Euphorbiaceae > Aleurites > Aleurites moluccanus. The sequence continues at coordinate 59,283 of CANXYC011973207.1, read as the reverse complement.
TAGGAATAAGAGAAATTCAAAGCAAATTGTAAGTGTAGATCCAAACATCCTAATGGATATTTAAGTTGAAAAAGAGATTGAAATTGAGTTGAAAAATTTTAGTTTTTTTTTTATATTGATTCGAAACAAACTCTTTTCTTTTATTCATTTTTTTTTAAATTCTCGATTTAGGATTTCATTATTTCATCGGATTTGCATCTAAAGTTCTTACAAGTAATTTATTTGGGATATCATCCTTATACTAGTGATATGGGATTTCACCCATATAAACAAGGATTATAATTTAGATTTTGATGCTTAAAGTTTCTCAAGACATATCTACTAAAATGAAATTTTCTCATCTCATGGATTGCCTACTCATATTTTATACTTTTTATCCACTAAATTTCAATCCGTGTCTCACACACATTCTCTCTTTTCCTATGTTTCTCTTTTTCTCTCACTAAAAACACCATACAATTTTTATCTTCTCTTTTATTTAAATTTTGAGAAAATTTAAATTTAATATTTTTTCATTTTCATAATTTTGATAAAATCATTATAATGAAAAGAACTGTACATATGTATTCATTAATTTTTAATGGTAATCACCACTATTGATCATCAACGGTGGACATCACATATCACTAGCAAACATTGAGGATGATTCATATAATAAATTAAAAATTTTATATTTTATATTTTTTATAACTTGAAATTTTTAATTTTTTAATTAATTTTTAATATTAAAAATAAACAAAAGAAAATAAACTTTTAAAAAAATTGGAAAAGATATTATTTTCAGCTAAGAAAATAATTTCTAGATAGAAACCATGAAGTCTTAGAGAAAGAATTGATTAATTAATTTAAAGTTTTGACTTGTAGGGGCATTGTCAGATTGGGAAGTGATTGATTGATAAATAAAAATCAATACTGGTGGTAAGAGAGAACATGTGTTATTAAATGGTGTTTCTTTTTGAATAAAATATAAAGTGTGACCAATTCCTTTTGGTTTACAATGTCAAATTGCTAGTGGCTCTATAAGCAAATGTTTTGGTTTTCACTTTCCAATTCACAAGTCAAAATTTATATCCTTAATATGACACAATGCTTATCTAATAAAACAAAATTAAATTTCTATTTGTATCAAAAAATACTAAAATTACAATAAATACTAAAATTAATAATAGATATTTTTACTGCTAAAAATATAAAAATTATGGTTAATATAAATTTATAGCAGTAAATTAAAAATTATTTTTTTAATATTAAAGAGAAAAAAAATTAATCATAATTCTATTGTTCAGAAAATATACATTTATCATTAAGTTATATTTTGGTATATTATAATTATTTTTTTTAAATGAGCTTAGCTCAATTGGCGACTATATTTTTATATATATTTGAATTTTTTTTATTATATTTAGAATGTAAACAAAATCATTTATATAAATATATTAAAATATTTAGCCAAAGCTAAAGACTTAAGCATAAAATAATTTATATAATTACTTACAATTTTTAAAATTAAAAAATAAAAATAATTCCTATAATATATAATAGACTAAAGCAAATAATTAATATATTATTATTTGAGTTATTCTAGTTTTGTTATCTTTTTATAACCACTTATTTATGTAAATATAATAAAAAAAAAAATATGGACGGCTCATTCCGCAGTGTCTGGATCTGCCGAAAAGGTTGACAGTTAGAAAAGGACGAATGCAAAGCATTGTTGAAGTCAAAACAAACTGTCATTTAATTTTGATTACTATTGAAAAGATACTTTAGCAAATACTTCAAACAAATGCTTCATTAGTGAAAGAGTTTAATTAAGAGTGTTAGGTAGATAATAAGATACTTAATATGAAAATTTAATTTTTTTTTATTTTTTATTAATAATTTTAATTGGATAAATTAAATAAAAAAAATAACACTATAAAAGAAAAAAATATAATAAGATAATATTTTTTATCTATTTTTATTTTATATTCTCTAAATATTATAATCGATAATTTGAATATTTATATTAATATAAAAGTATTGATAAGGAGATCGATTAAAAAAATATTAAAACGATAATAATTATTATAAAAAGCATACTATAATATTATATTTATATATTTTTTTAAAAATAATATTTATATATTTTTATTTTTAAACAATATAAAAATTAATCAAAAATATTTTTCAATATTTATGCCTAGGTTATTTATAAATTTACAATCCTAACTTTTTTATATATTTTTTATGATCAAATTGAATTTGACTCATTTTGATAAAAAAAAAATATTAATCTATTTGATTAATTAAAATTATATGTTCAGATTGATTTGTAAATTTTTTTAAATTAAATTAAATTAGATGATTTTATATTTTAATTAAATTTAAAGTCAATTTTAATCTTAATTTTTTAAGTAAATTCGAATTAAAATTTTAAATTAGATAAAAAATTATTTTTTCTGCATGAAATGATACAATGAACCTTTTTTAATTGTTATTTTTCTTACAATTAATATACAAAAATTGTACCTCAGGTTTTTCTTTTCGAAAGCATACAAAATATCTACGAACTTTCCCTAAATGAAAATGCATAATATTCACATATAAATTAAAAAAAAAAATTGAAAATACTACCAACTTGTCTAATGTCTATCTTTTTCTTCTTCTCTCAATAAATGTTCCACGTGCAATTAAATGTGTTTAAAGGACTATCCTTAGCTTAGTTGTCAACTTAACCTTAGCTTAGCTGTCAACTTTTTTTTTTTTTTTCCTTTAGAAATGACAAATTGAAAGTTAAATTTGATGAATTTTAAAGATATTTTCACTTAAAATAAAATAAAAGAAATCAAATTTAATATATAATTAAATCATAATAAAATTACACAGAAAAAATTTCAAAGGTTTGGAAATGGAGGCCATAGTCTCTTCTGATATTCAAATTTTTTATTTTATTTAATATTTTATATATTTTTTTATGCGCTATATTATTTTTTTTAAAACGTTTTGATAATTAATATTTTTTTATTAATGATATAGCGTATAAAAAAATATATAAAATAAAAAATAAAATATCAAATAAAATACAAGATCTGAATTATCCTTCATCTGTTGCCTTCAAATTCAATAATAACTAGTGGGATCCTCCCGTAATTTGATTTAAAAAATATATTATATTTTTATATAATTATTTTAAGTATATATATAAATAATAACTTAAGAAATATTAAAAATAAAATAGAGAAGTCTATATTTTCTGATCTAATTTATTTTTTTACATAATATAATATAATTTAGAGTATTTAAAAATATCATTCAAAATCGTTTAGAATGAAAAATAAAGAAATCAAACCAATAAATTTTAAATTGAATTGTACCATTTAGTCTAATTTGTTTTTTTTTTCATTTGTTTATATTGTTATTAGTTTTCTTAATGAACACTTTTGGGTTTTCTTTTTCTCAAAATCATGAACTCTTTTGATAGAGATTTGGCATATTTCAATATTAGTATAAATATTGAGCACGGTAATTGATTTGATACCAATGAGTTTGGCTTACAATGATTATTAGAACTCATTATTGAAAATTATTGGAGGAAATTATAGGCTTTGTTTAGTTGTGAAGAATAATAGCTATTTTTTGAAAAATAATTCTAAGAAAATTGAGAAATAGAGTTTGATATTTACTTATTAAAATTTTCTAATTGGAAAAATTAAAAATAAATTTTCCAATTTTCTTAATTTACACTATCATTTAGAAAATAACTTTAAATATTTCTCTATAATTGCCTTTGCTAAAAAAATGCATTTTTAAATTATAAAATTACATGTTGATAATTATTTATCCATAGTTTAGTTTACAAATGTGTATAAATGATAATAATTAAAAATAAGCAAAGTTATTTTTATTTAAAATTTAAATTATCATAATATATTAATATAAAAGAACTTAGAGAAAATTAACAAAAAATCTCAAATATTATGCATAATGATTAATGTTTTAAATATCATAGTGATTTATTTGAATTATTATAATAATAATGTGTTATATATGCATTATTAGGTAAAAAGACTAATATTTCTCTTTATTTTTATTATATAAATTATTGAGTTTATTAATATGTGTTAATATTACTTAAAATAATAATAAATTATATTTATTTAAATAATAATTATCATTTTTTGTCCATGATTATTAATAGAATTATATATTTCATATTTTATATTAAAATATTTATTATTATCTTTTCTAAAATAATAATAATAATCCACAATGTATATTTAAGTTTATACTCCATAATGAGATTTTTCTTCCCTTTTCCAACCCCACCTTATTCATATCATCAAAACCCTCACTCCACCCAAATAAAATAATATCTTCCTCATCCATAAACTTTTTATTCTCAAATTTATTTATTTTTTTCCAATAAATTCTCTATATTTTGTTGGTTTAGAGTATGATTAAGAGTTCAAATCTCAATCAAATCCTAAATTAATAAAAAAATTAAAAATTTCTATTCAAATGAATATTAAACTCGAAATATTAACAATTTCACTATCATTGACTCATAAATAAAAGTGTAAAAGGTATTAACTACAATGGCAATTGTCTTTCAAGTATTGTTATTTTCATTTTGCAAAATTAATATATTTTCAAGTGTGTATGTGTGTATTTTTTTTCAAACTTGCCAGCAGATGGATAAGACCTGATATCTACTGAAGGACAATAAAATAATCCAACAAATCAACTTAGGGTTGATAAATTAGAGATCAGATTCAACTTATAAATTAATAAATGATGGTTATTATTATTAGTTACCTTGCATGATATTTAACTATGTTCTTTAATTAATATCTAAGGAAAAAAAAATAGTATTGTATGGCAATCCATTGACATCATATGTCTTAATCAATTTTATAGCTAGACAGAAGTTAATATTGTTTTCTGAATCATATAGCATCAGTACTTTGTGTTGATCCAAAAGACAAACAATAAATAGATAAGATATTAAATGCAAGAAACCATTTAATTTAATTATAAAATGGGAAAATAAGTGAAAGAAATAGAGACATTAGGCATATATAAAGCCTTTGAATGACTAAAACAAATATCTAGAAGGCTTACTTGTTAATGGGTTCATTTTATGCCTATCAATCTATTTACCTAGTTATGGGGCTTCTGACTTCAATATCTAGTCATCCTGACCTCATCTCCTTTATTAATAATCTTGTGTTTATCTTGTAATATCAAAGATCAATAATTCATATATTTTTTACGAACTAATATTATGATGGTTCATTGATTTAACTAATTGATATTAAAATATGTTAAATATATGATGGGTTGTGTATGGGTAATCTTATATAAATCAATAATAAAAAATATGAATAGTTTATAAATCCATCAAATAGTTTAAATCATTTTGTATTATAAATTTCAACTTAATATAAGTTTAATTCTTAATATTAATACTTTAAATTTATTTCTACATGACTTTTAAAATCTAGATATTTTGATATAGTGTTAGAGTTGGATCCAAACTCATTGCTTATGAGTTATGTTTTCGGGTGGCTCGACATATGTTACTGTATACTATCAAGTATTAATTGGATTTAACTCAATTATTTTATCGAATTGCTACTTGAGAAAAAAATATTAAATATATAATGGGATGTGTGTGGATAATTTATATTAATTAATGATAAGAAATATAAATAATTTATATTAAAAAAAATAATTTAACATAAATAATTTATGTCATTTTATGTCATAAAATTTAACTTATTATAAATTTAATATCTAATAATAATATTTTAACTTTACCTTTACTCAACTCCTACTAGAGCCAAGAAATTTTGACAAAATAATTAAACATTGTTTAAAAGTTATATTAGTGATTTTTATCAGAAAAATAAGGTTTATTTGATAGCTAATTATTTGAAAAGATTGAATTTTTTGAAATTTAATATTATATTTATTTTTTATAATTTTAAAAAATAAATTAATAGTAATTTCAAATGATCAGTATTCAGATGGGACATAATTATTCAACGATTTTTTATTTTAACCTGTCAGAGTAACTAGTTGCATTCATTTTGAAAAAACTACTATATGTTAAAACTCTTTGGCATTATTTTTTTTTTCTTATTGCATATTGCTATCATCATAATTGATGGAACGATTTGCTTTGTGGTTGGTGGTGAAAAGAGTGGATTCATTTTTAATTTGTATTACCTTTTTCCCAATAATGGAAGTCTTTGATGGATATGTGTGGCCAAGGAACTTGTGCACTAATGGTGTAAACATGTCACATTTTAGATACATAGTTCATAATAAATAAATAAATTAATTAATTAATTAAAACAAAGTTGAATATCAATCCACACAGACAATCATAGATATTAATCAAAGTAAGGATTCAAAAGGAAAATGCCACACAAAAAAGAATTTTAGCCTTAAAGGAAAATACTTTTCTCTCTTATTATGTGAGATGAAGACATATTCAAGCTCAATGTTTCAACAGTTATGGGCAATTGTGCAACCAGAAACTGCAACGTCTTGATCATGACAAGTGTTCTCCAAGAGTATCAACTTGCAACTTTTGAATATTTTTGGTAGTTGGGTTGCAGAAAATTTATGGCAAAATAAAGTTTGGACTAATTTTTGGTCCAACATAAATAGATGTAGTATAATCTCTTTGATTATTTATTTATTTGTTTTATATGAAGTATCTTAAAAGTTAGTTTAGATGTTTATAGATATATAATAAACTTTTTTCTTGAATTGAATTAACATAATGTCAAATGTAGATAAATATACAAATTACTATAAATTAATTCGAAAATACATTTATTATAGTCAAATTAAAAGTAAAACAATTCATCTTATCCTCATTTTATGAGAAAAAAAAAATAATAGAGTTTTAATTCTCATTTTATGCGGTCCAAATCTTGTATCTTATTTAGTGTCATATTTTATGTCCCATGTAATTTTTTATACGCCATATCAATTATATAAAAATATTAATTATTAAAATATTTCATAAAAAAAATAATATAACATATAAAAAAATATATTAAACAGAGGATGTGATACTAAATAAGAAAAATGATCTGAATTGCAGAATGATTTATCAAATAAAATATATTTGAATAAACAAATTATTAACTCAAAGTTATTTGAAAGTTTTAATTATTTTTCCATGGAGTCTTAATCAATGTGTTAATTATTATGGTTTTGAATATTAAGTTGGCGGTAATAAAAAGATGATTTTAATTAAAAAAAATTATTTAATAGTTTATGGTTGTTGGTAATGTTCACTACTTCAATTCAAAAACCATTGTGTAATCTCCAAATTGACAAGTTTGAAATTATATTGTAATTTAGATGTAAACTCATTTTGAATTAAAAAAAAAATCTATTATTCTTTTTTCTCCTTCTCATTATCTTCTCTTTCGATAATAATTATTAATTGATATGTTAAATCACCATTAATTAATTTATAATATAAAATATAAATTAAATTAATCTAAAAAATTTTCTAAATACAACTATTCTATTTTTTTAATATTATTATTTTTTAAAATATTATTTAATAGTTTGTGGTAATTTGTGAAAATTTAATGTGATGATTTAAATTTATCTAAAAAAATTTTATTCAGAATATTTATTTCTTTATTATTAATTTCTTAAAAAATAATAATAAAATACTCAACTTGATATTAATTATTATATTTTTCAATGAAGAATTGATTTTGTTTCTTAATAATTCCTTGTCGATTTGTAGTTGTTATTTTTCGCTATGGACAATTTGAATTGAAAGTCATCCACTCAGTATTTCAATCTTGAGGGTGCTTCCATTTGACAAGTGGATGTTGTTTTTTTCTGAAAATTCAATTTTTATAATAAATTACAGAATTTGATTTTTCCTTATAAATTATAGAAATTTATTTTTTTCTCATGCAATAAATTTATAGATCGTGACATTAATATAATATATGAATTAAAAATATTTTTCTTAATATCATTTAATATTTAAAATTATTTTTTATTATTATTAAATTTCACGATTTTTATATTAAACCAGAATGAATTGAGAATTAAAAAATAAAAAAAAATCTAATTGAATTAATCACTATAGGCACAAGATATCTCATTTGGCATTATTAAGAATGTCAACCAGCATACATTTAGGTATATTCTTATAATAAATTCAAATGAAAATGAAAATAACATATTAAGTGTAAAAAAAAAAATATAACTATTTTTAAATTATTATAATAGTTAAAGCGAAATTAAAAAATTTTATTTGAGAGATCAAATTTAATCAGATAACAAAAAATAAAGATTAATTTTTTTCTAAATTTTTTTAATAATTTTTGTTTTCAAAAAAAATATTAACTAATTTTATTTTTTATAAAATACATTTTAAATTAAATAACTTTTTATTGATATTCTATATTTATAGAATGAAAACTAATTAAATAATTTTAATATTTAAAATTAACTTTAAAATTTTAATTTTGAGAGATTAATTAAAATTTAGAAAGATTAATAAAAAAAATTAAACTAATTATATAAAATATTATATAAACTTTCAAGTGGGTTGGACTAATTCTCTATGCATTGCAAATTTGTAAGGCAGCAATCTGGATAATTGCTGTTGAAAAATGGGCTTGTACAGTCAAGTGACTATGTAAAGTCCATTGAAAGGCAAAAGAGAAAAGGGTTAAGCCCATTTACTACTTTTGTATTGTGAAATGTGATTGAAATAGGGAGTGTTCGGATATGATTATAAAATTAAGATTTAAATTGTATAATAAATTAAAAAAAATAATAATTATGAAATCGAGATTTAATCATAAAGTATTTGAATTTATAAGTATTTAAATTAATTTCATTAAAAATAAAAGAATCATAAAAAAAAATCAAAACTCTATTAAAAAATCTCTATGAAAAATAAGTTATACTTTTAATTTTTTTTTTTTACTTAAAATACTTCACAATTCTAATTTTTTAACAACATCTAAACACTATAATTTTCATTTAAAAATTAAAATCTCCTTAAAACTCCTTAAATCAGGATTTTTCCTTTTTGAACATTTGCTAAGCTTATTTATTCCATTTACAAATTTATACTTATAAAAATATGATATTTTTTCATACTTCTATTGGTTAATAAATAAAATTTAATTTAACTCCTAGGATTACCTTGATTAATAAAGGAGTTTGTTCATCTCCTTGTTGATTAAAGTTGGATTTTCAAGATCAATATTTAGAAAGTAATTTATGAATCCATAAGTTAAATGGGGTTGAGGAGGCTGCTGTATATTTTTATACAGCAACTACTGATGTGTCATATTTTAGCTATTTAAAAAAATTTATAAAATTTTTAAAAAATTATATTTTGATAGTGTTTGATATAATGAATCTATTGATGTATTTTTTTTTACTAAACAAAAATCATTTGAACAGCTAAAAATGTATTATAAATGCGTTAAATAAATATCGTTAAATATAATACATAAAATTTCTAATGTATTTTTACTATCCAAATGATTTTTGTTTAGCATAAAAAATACATCAATAAATTTATTACATCAAACACTATCAAAATATAATTTTATAAAAATTTTTAAGTAGTTAAAATAAAGTACATCAAAAGTTGCTGTGTAAAAATACACAGCAGCCCCCTCAACCCAGCTAAATGTGGAGTGCGCGCTTTTAATGTCGTCCTAAAAATTTCAGTTTACACTAAATTGACTCGAAAATACTTCTGATCAACGAAAAAAAATATATAAATAAGTGTAGTCACAATATTCGACTCAATTCATTTACAACCATACAGGGCAATTGGATGACTTAACTGGAACACACTGGGTAAGTTACAAATTCATAGCAAGTAGCTAGTAATATTATCCTCTAAAGTTTCAAGGCCACACTCTCAATTTCACATGGACAGCACTTAATTGTTCTCCCAATTCCAAAGTGTTTCACATTCTTTAAGCAAAAGGCTCTTTCGACCTCACATGGCAATATCATGTGTAGTGTACCCTTTACGTATTTTTTTTTTTTTTTTTGGTATATGTATAATTCAATCCACCCAACACTAGGATATTAGTCTATTCATATATATAATCTCATCAAAAGATTACTAATGAATCAAATGTAGAATGAGTTCTTTCAATTTTATTAATTAGAATTTAATTTTAAAAGAGTATTTCAAAGATGATTTTTAAATTTGTAGCTTAAATATTATACAAAATATGGAGATTCATCCTTAACATCAAAACTGTAATTTTAAAATACCTCCAAGATATGAAAAAAAATAATCAACTTTAACATATCTTATCTTATACTTTAGTATAAGAAGTAATTCTAGCTCCTCATTCTTTTCTAATTCTAATTCTAATTCTGATCCAGTAAATTCACATAAATTCTAATTAGGGATAAAGAGTTTAGGCCACTCCAATATCAAAAAAATCTTACTAATTTATATGAAAATTTTCGTTTGACCTATTTAAATTTAATTTTTACATCATTTCGGTCTATTCAAAATTAAATTTTTTAAAAAAATTTATATTTACATGAAAACTTTAATTCTCAGCATATCCATATTTAATTTTTTAACTTCGCCCTGCTTCTAATTTTGATATTGCAAAACTTTTCTCACATATTTAAAGAATATATATGAAAAATAATTATTTGAGGTTGTGAACAGGTCAATAAATTAGTTGAATGAATTTGGATTGGTTGATAATTGATTTGAGCCATTGGAGTGTTTTTTTTTTTCTTTGAATAAATTCCTATCAATTCATGTAAATTGTGTTATACAATTGATTGAATTTTAAAAAAAAAAAAAAATTGAATTAAGTTCTGGTCAATTTAAAAGTTTATGATTGAATCACATCCAGTTGTTTATAATATTGAATACCTCTTAGAAAAACTCAATTTACAAATTAAGGATACTCTCCACATTTTCCTAATTTTAACTCAACTTTCTTGTAAATTCACCAACATTATAATTAAGATTCAAATTTGAGAAGATTGTCAAAACTTCTCTCACATTTTTATAGAGCATGAAAAATCAATCACACCCAGAGTTTGTAAATGGGTTAGGTTGGATGAATTTGGATTGGTTAACATTCAGTTCCTGCTATTTTGAATGTATTTTTAGGCAAATTATTATCGAGTCACTTCGAATTACATGTGGGTTTAGCTATATATTGGACTAAATTTCAGAAGAAAAAATAAATAAATTTATTGTATGATGTATTTTTTTTTAGCATGGAAAGAATGGAAGGTAGGTCCAAAAATTATTTGAACTGTATGGTTCTACCAATTTGTTGGGAGGAGGCCTAATTTTGAAGTCTTTCAACAATAACGACATGATAAAAAGGCTCCACTATAAATTAATGAATCATTCAGAATTGGATGCTTAATCAAAGTCCAACATCTTCTACCCATATGTCTGCTAATAGGGTCTGAAATCTCTACTTAGATCCTGTAATTAAGTTCATAATCCATAATTTAAAGATTTTCCATTTGCTAAGATGATTATTATAACAAAGAAACTAATTAAAGAGTTGATAAATATATATTTAGGATATGTTTTATTGAATCAAAATCTCATTGGTATAATAAAAATATATTTGATTAATGTTTATATTTTATCATAACTTAGTAAGGAAAAACATAGGATAAATGTTTTTTCTTTTGAACTATTTTAGTGTGTGCGCCATTAAAGCATGCATATTGTTTAGTGACTGAAAAATAAAGAAAATGGAGGTGGGGACAAATTGGGC